>RXID01014297.1:0-43991 GCA_005019695.1 Trichopus zeylanicus subsp. travancoricus
TTGAAAATGGGATGTTCTCCATGTATCCATGCTCTTCATCTGTAGAAGGACATTGTTGAGCTGAAAGCTTGAAATGAGATGCCAAAGGAGTACTGATGGATTTTGAATTCTGCATGTGAAAATGAGAAATAATCTTCTCGAAATACTTGCTCTGTTTGAGCCATAATTTCCATGCTTTCAATCTCGATCAATCTCCATACCGAGAATCTTCCTTGCAGCACCTAAATCTTTCATCTCAAATTCCTTTTTCATTTTAAACTTTAAATCATTCAGTAGAAATATGTCTTGAGCAGCGATAAACATATTATCAACATAAAGAAGCAATATAATAAATGAGTTATTAGCATACATTTTAAAATAAATACAGTAATCATGTTTGCAGTAAATAAAATCTTGTCCTAGCATAAAACTGTCAAACCTTTTATACCATTGCCTTGGAGACAGTTTCAGACCATAAAGTGATTTATTCAATTTGTAGACAAAATTTTCCTTGCCTTCTTAGATGAACCCTTCAGGCTGTTGTATAAAAATTTTTTCTTCTAATTATCCATGCAGAAAAGTAGTTTTGACATCAAGCTGTTCTAACTCAAGATTATGAAAAGCAACTAAAGCAAGTAGAAAACGAATAGATGTGTGTTTAACCACAGGAGAGAAATTTTCATTAAAGTCAACACCCTCCTTTTGTGAATACCCTTTTGCAACTAAACGGGCCTTGAATTTAACACCATCTATCTCAGAGAAATCCTCTTTCTTTTGAAACACCCACTTGCAACCAATTGCTCTTTTGCCTTCTAGTAATTTCACCAGATCCCAAGTATGGTTCTTTTAAAAGGAATTCATCTCTTCATTCATAGTAATTTGTCATTGAGAAGAATTTTTATTCTGCACTGCTTCTTTATACGAAGAAGGATCACCATTTTCAGTAACTAAAGCAAAAGCTACCATACCTTCAAAACCATACCTTTCATGTGGCTTTATTTTTCTTTAAGATCTTCGAAGTGGAGTCTTTTTAGAGACTTGATTCTTAGAATTTTTTTGAGAGTTGGACATATCCTAAATATCTTCTTTTGAAGGAACTACATACTCCACCTCCATTTGCATTATATCATTGGGATCTTTCTTGAGAGATTTTAGCATAACACTTTCATCAAATATTATGTCTCTCTCAATAATTACATTTGAAATAGTAGGATCCCACAAACGATAGCCTTTGACGCTCTTTTTAGAACATGCATCTAACTTATCCTTTACAACATGCACATAAGCAGGGCAACCAAAAATCATTAAAGAAGAATAATTTGCAGGTTGACCAGTTCATACCTCTTCAGGAGTCTTGCAATTAATGACTATTTGAGGAGAGTGATTCACAATGAAGCATGCTGTATTGACTATTTCTACCCAAAAATCTTTATCAAGATTAGTTGTACTTAACATACTACATGCTTTCTCCAACAAGATTATGTTTATCCTTTCAGCCACACCATTTTGTTGAGGTTTTCCTAGGATGGTAAAGTGGCATTTGATGCCTTCATCTTCATAGAAACTCTGTCAATTTGTACTCTCTGCCATTATCACTTTTGAAGTATTTGATTTTTCTATCAGTCCTTTCTTCAACTTAAGTTTTCCACCGTTTGAAAATAGAAAATACTTCGGTTTTGTGATCAAAAAATAAATCCATACTTTTATGGAAAAATTATCAATAAAATTGACAAAATAATGAGCACCAGATTTTGATGGAATAGGAGAGCACCACACATCAGAATGAATAGAATCAATTAATCCTTTAGTGTAATAAGTACCGGTGTTAAACTTTACCGTGGACTGTTTACCATAGAGATAATGCTCGCAGAAATCCAATTTACATGAGTTGAGGCCTTTCAGTAATTTTTTTTTTGTTGAGCTCACTTAAACCTTGCTCACTCATATGACCAAGACGCATATAAGTGGGCCATATCAGAAAAAGAAACTTGAGAAATTGTTGCTCCACCTGCAACGATTTTTCCTACTAATTCATATAAATTTTTATGCTTTAGGCCCTTCATTACTATCAATGAGCCTCTAGCAACCTTAAGAACTCCACTTTCAGCAAAATACTTATAATCAGCAGAATCCAAAGCACCCAAAGAGATCAAATTCTTTTTCAAATCAGGAACATGTCTGACATTAGTAAGAGTTCTAATAATATTATCAAACATCTTAATTTTGATTATTCCAATTCCAACAATTTTGCATGGATTGTTATCACCTATTAAAACTAAACCACCATCATAGGATTGTTATTAGGATGCATGTGGTAAGAAAAACTAGAATCAAGAATCCAAATATCATGATAACGATCAAAATTAGAACTAATAGAGAGAACATTATCAAAATCATCATCAGAACTCCCTTCAACAACTGACGCTTGTTCTTTGGCTTGCTCTTTAGATTGAGATTCTCTTTTTTTTTTTTACTTTGAGCTTCCAACAATCTTTAATTGCATGTCTCATCTTCTTACAATACCTACAGTTTATTTTTTTGGATTTGGATCTAGAACGACATGTCCTTGATCTTTCTTGGTACGATCTCTGACAATTAATGTTTCTAAGTGTGATACATCCCCTCCAATCTTTTTCAAATATTCATTAGATAGAAGAACAGTAGAAATATCATCAAATTTCAAATCCTTCCCATACATGAGAGTAGTTTTAAGATTCTCAAAACAAGGAGATAAGGACGATAATAAAATAATTGTATTGCCTTCATCTTCAATTTTAACATCAATGTTTAACAATTGAGAGAAGTTTATTGAAAGCATTAAGATGATCAACTATATTCGTACCTTCTGTCATTCGAAAATTGAAGAGCTTCTGCTTTAAATAAAATCGATTTGAGATAGACTTTTACTCATATATTGTTTCTCCAGCTTTTTCCATAACTCTGAAGGTGATGTTTCATCAAAAAATAGATAGAGTACCTTATCAGTGAGACTGAGGATGATTGTGCTATGTGCACTAACCTTCTGATTTTCCCAGACACTTTCGGTGACATCTTCAGGCTTGACGTCCTCCAATGTGTTTCTCAATCCTTGTTAAGTAAGAATTACACGAACTCTTGCTTGCCAAACAGAAAATCCTTACTTTTCATTGAATTTCTCTATATCGAACTTCATAGTAGACATGTTAAACTAAGCTCTGATGCCACTTGTTGTAGAAAATATCGATATTCACCATAATTCACGATGTAGAAGAAGAACAGAAAAGGAGAAAAGATAGCACACAAGAGATATATGCGGATAAGACGATCCAGAGAATATTGTATTGATGAGAAGAGAAAGAGAAGATTACAACAATGGAGATGAAACTCCAATATCACCAATTCTCACAAAAAACTAAGTAGTCTAACTGTCACAAAACATCTTGAGAGTATTGATCTATATCTCTCTCTCTCTCACTCTATATGAAACTCTTACATCAATGGAGTATTTATAGATGTGATTTAATGATGTTTGAGTCAAAGTAGAAGACTGACTCAAATAAGACTTCTACTAATTTAAGTCTTCTAGTAGAAGATAAATCTAGATAAGGATTAGGCCCACTAAATAACTTCCTAATATAATTAAGACTATCCGGAAAATCTGAATTCGAGACACCATAAAACCAACATAGCAATTGTGTGAGCTCCATGTGCCAATGAGTAGAAGGGCATGATGGTCACCGCAAAATTCGAGGCATGAGCTTGAGCAGAGTGGCCGTCAATGTGGATCCTAGTGGTAGTAGCAAATATTCAAATGAGAACTTCAAAAATTGAAGAATAAAACATTTCCATGTGAACACTTGTACATGGGTTAGCCAATCCTAGGTAACAAGGGAGGCTTGTTAGAGAGCACATCCATGTGCAAGCTCTGAAAGGAAATCGGGTTAAAAATTTTGAGTTGGGTTGTGATGGTTGACAGTAACATTAGAGAGCCTACAAACTTCAAAAAAGTCCTGAGAAGAGCTACCTTTTATGCTTAATGTTTCATCCACCCTGGAAATGGCTTAGCTAGAGGTAGGGTCCAATAGTCCAAATGCAACATTAAAAAATTAAAAGGTCTTTGATAATCCTTTACCCTAATCCTGCAACCAACTCCTCACCCCCACTAACAACACACAACTCCCTAATAACTGCATTTGCCATGCTCCTAGTGGGAATCAAATTCCATCATAATAGTTCATCAAACACCATAAGCACATTCTTTAAAGCCCAGGAAGAACATTGCTATACCAAAGAGCATCTGACAATCCAATCCTACACAAGATTTGAATATCCACATCAACAAAATAAACAGAAGAACCAATTCCACAAAGAACATACAATGCATTTAGTAATGGACTAAGACTAAAACTAAGATTAAGGTTAGTGAATCACTTTTATAAACTAGTATTTTTTTTTAACAAAATTAATCCTATAATAATTTAAAATCTGAAAAGTTAATTAACTTTTTATAATAATAAACATAGAAATAGATTCAAGGCAATTTACTAGCGTTGTAACGATTAAACATAACTAATAGTTAAGAAGGGAAAATAAGCACCTGGATTTTCACAAAAAAGTTCAAGGGAAAGATTTAGAAAAATTCAAATGGAAATTCACATGAAAAGCATAGGAATCACTATTTGTGGATGAATAACTGGAGACCAAATTCCTGCAAGTAAGATTCCAGATAAGACTAATCAATTACAATCTCAAGCAGATAGATGGTTAAGATGAATAGGGTTAGCACAAGTGTATCCTCACACGCTCTCTTGTTAGCATGAATATGATGTTGGTGATCCTATAAAACTATTATAGGATACATCCCTATAATCACGAGTATCAAGAGCAGTGAATACACAATTTATGGATTAAGATCGATAATAGTTCACAATCAAATCAATTCAAACACTTTCAGATTACATACAAGTTCTTGTTGTTGCTCATGATCCAATCTGGTATGGTTCCTGTTAATTTGTTATCTATAAGATATCTAGATAGATGAAGTTATTCATTCTGTTTTGTGAGAAAACAAAAATCATTAGATCTAACATAAGGTGTAGAAAGCAAGACTTGACCTATGTCTGTGAGGTAGGTTTCTCAAAGAGAAAACTCACATTAAATTAATTGAATTGACCATTTTGATATAGTTGTCCAGAATTGACCTTGTCAAATTGTTAAAGCTCAAATCCCTGAAAAAAAAGAATCAATTAATGGCAAAGTAATATACACCTACAACGAAGATATTCTATAGGCATATGGTGATCCATGGCTTCTGTGTTTTAGTTCTGTGTATGACTCTTTTAAATGATGAAGTTAGGGACCAGATATAATAGGATAACTTTTCTTGTAAGAAAAAGCTTGGAGATTAATTGACATTATAAATACAGGACCTTCAAATTTAAGAGTATAACATGTTGGTAGTGATTGTTGTCAACATATTTTGGAAAAAGAATAATCTTGTGCTAAATGAGTACCAAAAAATGAGTAATGTGCTAAACGAGAATAGTGTGATGACTGAATTGTATTTTTACATCAAATAAATATTAATAGATGAACCCATCTGAGTCACATTTAGGAGTGTAAACGAGCCGAGTTGATCTTGGCTCAGCTTAGCTCAACTCCAAAACTAATGGACTCGAGTTTGAGCTGGCTCGGCTTAAATATAATATTTGAGAAAATAATTATTTTTAAATTAATTTACATTAATTAATTTTTAAAAATTACAAAAAATATAAAAAAAAATCAACCACAATACAACAAATTACAATTCATAAATTTATAAAAAATTATATATATTTTCAAAAAAAATTATTAATTATTTTATATTAAAATAATTTTAAAAAATTACAAAAAAATTATAAAAAAATATCAACCACAACATCACAAATTACAATTCATAAATATGTATATTGAAGAAATTTTGTTAATAGAATAACATCTAAATATTAAATAGAATACAAACTTATCAATATATTTACAGTTTGCCTTCTTATCAACACCAACGAAATGCAAGCTTGGCAACAAATGCATAAGTCAAACCAGCATTACTTATTAAGTGACTCATACTAGTAGAATTCTGCATTATTATAAATTAGTATTACAAATTAGAGCTATTTAATGCAACAAAGAATCATCTTCTTTAGATGAAATAACAAACACCACAGGCAATCAACATGAAATGGTTTTAAATATGGTTTACCACATTCTAGTTCTTTTTAGACAATAACCATCCGATGTTATAAAAACAAGTGATGGCACATGCACTGGATGGTGAAGATGCAAATTCTAACAAAGGCAATGTGTAAACAAGTTTAATTAGTAGAAGATGTAGAGTAGATTATTCTAGACAACCAACATGCTTTTGATAGTTGGCAACTACTTGTGAGACAAAAGCAAGATAATCTCCTCAAGAATCAAGATCAACAGTTTTGTCACTTGCACTACACAAAAAGGCCCAAAAAACCTGATCATGTTGTTTACACTGATTTCCAACAAGAATTAGATAGTAGATTAAATACACAGCTAGCTTTCAATTAAGTTCTGTCTCCAATCAAAAACAAATTAGCGTTTGATAGAAATTGAAATAAAGAAAGAAAACAAGTTAGGAGCTTTTATGCAACAAGATATAGCTTTCCTAATAAGCACAATGGTAAAAGTATACAGAATCTAAGGGAGCAAATACATAATGATAATCTCATTTTTCACAGAAAGAATTTAAAAGGCCAACACCATAATGAATGGAATAACAGAGAACTACTTGACCTCTTATTTGTCAATTCATCCCGACATATTAATTTTAGACTATTACAATTAAGCTTGACTATTAGAATTCACCTTCCATTTGAAGAAAGCCTACAAAAAATTGAAAAAGATAAAACAACAACATGAATATATCAATTTTTGAAAGTAATATAATGAAAACCTAGTTAATTAATACAATACTCTAAATGTGGAAATATATATCATAATAATTTCTTCAACATTTGTTGTATGTGAATCAAATAAGGGGTTATTTGACATCATTCAGTTTTTTCAGACTTGCATGAACATTAAATGCAATTAATTCATTCTACATATGTACATTTTACTGAAAAAAAATGTATATGCCCATACATCATGGTCTGCAAAGAGGTATTTATGCATCAATTACTCTGCATATCCTAGGATGATTTAACAAGTCAGATTAAACATACCCTCTAACATAGGGATCATTTACTATGCATAGTTCAATTCACAAAGTGATTGGGCGGTAAACCAAAATTTCAAATACATAATAACAACCTTCCCAATTTCTTAGCCCAACAACACTTCAAAAATCATTTAATTCCTCAAGTTGCAAACATTTCAAAGGATCCCTACCTAACATATCCTTATATATATAAATACTAATAACCTGCTTTTATAAACAAATAAAGACATTTCCATCAAAATAACAATATTACCTATTAATCAAAAAGATAAATACCTATTAAACCCTAAACTTCAAATGCATAATAACAACCTTCCCAATTTCTTGGTCCAGCAATACTTCAAAAATCATTTAATTCCTCAAGTTGCAAACATTTGAAAGAATCCCTACCTAACATATCCTTATATATATAAATACTAATAACCTGCTTTTATAAACAAATAAAGACCTTTCCATCAAAATAACGATATACGTATTAATCAAAAAGATAAATACCTATTAAACCCTAAACTTCAAATGCATAATAACAACCTGCCCAATTTCTTAGCTCAACAACACTTCAAAAATGATTTAATTCCTCAAGTTGCAAACATTTCAAAGGATCCCTACCTAACATATCCTTATATATATAAATACTAATAACCTGCTTTTATAAACAAATAAAGACCTTTCCATCAAAATAACGATATACCTATTAATCAAAAAGAAAAAAAAATCAACATAGACATTGAAAAATAGTATACTTGTGCAATAAGTGTCCCAAGGTAAAACCTAACAACTTTCTTATTAAGTATTATTCTAAGAGGGTCATTCTAGGCAAATATGTTATCCAAGACTCTAGATAACTACAACTAGTAGCAATCTTCAATCTCTCGTCAACTGTATATTACAAAAAATAATACATAAAAATGCATAATAAAAAACATCAATTAGACATACATTAACCATATATTCATATCACTACGCATTCAGAGAAGAGGCAAGAGATAAACTACATATGCATGACATTTATTAATTTTGCATGTAATTGGTGTCGTAAATTACCTATATCTCCTGAACAAGTTTTTTTACCCATCAATCCCTCGAGTATTTTGAATCCTCAATTAACTTAACAAACCCATCCTTTATCACTTAAAAAAAATAATATTCACTCCTAAATAGGAACAAGAAGATGATAATGATAACATTATAAAAAGCTACTTTCATTAAATCTTTTCTTTTCTAATTCTAATTGCTTAGGAACTCTTCCTAAATCTACTTTATAAATAAGACTTAATAACAAAAGAAAAAATAATAAAAAGAGGAATAAAAGGAAGATATGAAAAGAATGAACAAAGTATGCTACTGTGATAGAAAATTTAAAGAGAAAATACAAATAATACCAAAATTGCAAAGAGATAGTAACATGCAAATTATGCACATCATGATTCATAAAAATGGCATTTTTTTTCTTGTATGATTAAACTAAAACAATGCATCATCAGACAAGCAGCTGACTATAGTAGATTAATGCTCAAAATCATACATAAAATTACAAGAGTTTTTTGAGAAGCTCGCGCCCTTGTCAGGAAGGAATACATAGAATTACAAGACTACCATACATAAATAAAAACTAGCCACTTTTACCAGAAAAAAGGCCACTGCTAGCTGACCTTTCAAAAGGTTTGGCATATTTACATCATATGGAACTTTAAAAGCTTTGTAATTCATAATATAAGGAAACTTTTTCAAAACCAGAAAATATTGTATAAAGAAAATTTCAAGACATGAAAATCAGATGAAAATTAGATAGTATGCTTTGAGATTTTTACAAGCTATCTATCTTCCCTTGCCTTCACTATGCTTAGATTAAGAAAAATACTATTAGCCTCTAAAATATCAAATTTCATGAATTACCCTGATAAGCATCCAATTCCAATAGCAGGAAAAAGTTCAAAAATGAATAATCACAACCAAATTGGATGCTTCACTTACCATGCTCATATTTCAAATTCTTTATCATATCAATAGCTATAGGGATTGTAAGAAAGTAGCCAAGAGGTAAATTTATTTTTAGTAAAAAAATATTCATCAAATATAATAACCCAAAAGCAACAACAATAATAGCAAGGAGAACCATTTAAAGTGAGGGACAATGATAGGTAACTACAAGTTGAGGGATGCTGATATTATTTTCTTGTAGATCATTTGTAAACTAATAGAGATAAACAAACAACATTACGGCAAAAATATTTGATACATGATAAACACATAATCTAATACTTTTATTCCTAATTATTATTATTATTATTATTATTATTATTATTATTATTATTATTAAGAAATAGGAAGTAGGAAAACAGATTTTGTTTGGTCTCCCTTGAAAAGTATAATAATAAAGATGATGATATGGCATTAACTCCCAAAGTAAATTTCCTCTAATAATTTCTAGAAGTCCACATAGCCCAAAGTAAACTTGGCATCCTGACTTAGGAAGAAATTTCAAAAAATTTTATGGTGCCCAATGTAATCAGGGAAAATAGTAAATGGATAACTTCATGTAAGAAAATTTTGTATTGACAAACTTGAAAGTAAAATTTAGAAGCTCTCCTACAACCAAGTACTTTCCATAAACATCATATTCATACTTTCCATAAACATCACGAATATGAAAACACTTCAAGAGATTCCAGCACCAAACTTTAATAGTCTCATCTGTAAGAAATAAGTTGGCCTCTCTACTAAGTAAAGATAGACAAAATCATCATCATTTTTATATTCCAAGCAATAGCATATTTAGCAACCCAATAGGCCCTCGCATAGGATAGACTATCCAGCGTAGCAAACTCAAAAAGTAAGCAAAGATGGACAGATGAATCTTAACAAGCAACAAGCTACAAAATAAGTATTAAGATATTGGATATCTAATTCTTGCAAAACACCATTAGTAAACCATATTTGGGTTTTTGGTGTCTGCAACATAAAATCTTCTGCAATAAAGCATGATTTTTTGTTTGAGTCCTGGACAGCCAAAACCTATTGTGAAAAAGAAGAGAGATAAAAAAAGATAATATGCTATTATGACATTATTAATTCATTATCAATTTACAAATTTCTCATGGTTGTTCTCTGCTTCCAAATCACAAGATCAAAGGCATGACGATAGAGCTCAATAGCAAAAGTTAAGGATACTAGCAAAGTAATTTTACTATATTTCTGATTTGAAAATGACTCAGACAAACAAAATGACAATGAAAAGCCCCAAAATAAGACATTCAAGTAGAAAAAAAATGTGTGATTTCCATTTATGGGAACAATCCCAAAAGTTTGTTTAATAGTTAAACACAGAATGACATCATCTGATACTGATTTTTCCAAAAAAAAACATATACTTCAGGCATTGATATTTAAGCATAAAAAATCCAAGCAAGTATAGTTGAAAATAAAAAATTCCATTATTTTCAGAAATAACATCTTGGTTTAAAAGGGTAAAAACCAGTCCCTTGTGCAGAAATTTTGGATATTTACTCAGTCATTAAGCAGCAGCGATCAAGAACAGCTAGAGTAATGAAGTTCATCAACTTTAAAAAATCTAATTCCAAGAAAGTAGAAATAACACTGAAAAGAACAAATATCTATGCCACTTCATGCATGTAAATTCGGAATCATCTAAAATAGATATATGCAAAATCATTCCAAAAAGAGGGGTTTTTTTTTTGAATTTCGGAAGAAGATATTGAATTGCATCATTTTTTCACCTACATTTCACAAATATACCATGACAAAAGATGGAAAAAATTTCGGCCATAGAAGGGTGGAAGACCTAAGGTCACCTCCACTACAACAAATTACACCTGCCTAGGATCAATCCCCCTCAACTTCTGCAAAAATAGGTGTGCTTCCTTGTGAGACCTTTCTTATCCATACTAGTTTCTCCAAGACATTCCAATGGGGTTGACATTGATGATTGGTAAATAGGCCCATCCCCTCCTCCTAAGGCTCACCCTTTTGCTTAAATGCCTATTCCTCCTCATGTGTTGATGTGTGAGCCATCTTGTTCTACTTTTGTCATCCCCTCTATGTCTTATCCTTCTTATCGAGTTTCCGTCATCACATTAGCCTTTAAGATTGGTGCTCCATCTAGTCAACCCAATTTAAGTCATAATAGCCTTAGCAGTGCTTTATTGCAGCTTGAGCACCATTAGATTTCAAAGTGAGAAGTTGGGCATCGGCAGGATGGACTTCTTGAAGATGGCAAAGTTCATATTCAAAGCCGGGTTGTTGGTGAGCTTCTATCATCCCTAATGGCTTGATGTCTTGTTCTCCTTGGAGCGAGGATCCTAACTGTGTTTTTTTCTCTTCCCTCTCCTAGATTTGTGCTTATTTTTTCAATGTTTATCAAGGACTACTTGAGGTCAAGATGGATTGAGTCTAAAGTTCTTCATGGCAGACTTGTTGGCATCCTACCATGCTAAGCTCGAGGATATGGAAGTTGAGCTCCATGTCAGGGAGCACGAGTTCATCTTCAAGGAGGAGGAAATCAATACTTGAGGGGGGTAAGTTAAGGATTAAGAGGTGGTTGGAGTTGCTCAATGATTATGACTTGACTATCAACTATCATCCTAAAAAGACCAATGCAGTGGCAGATGCCTTGTGTAGGAAATCATCTAGTGCTTTAGGTGCAATGCTTACATCACAAAGAGCCACTCTAGAAGGTTTAAAAAGATCTGATATTGAAATCCAAATTTATGAGTCTATGCCTTGCTAGCTAGCTTGCAGGTTCACTCCACTCTATTGGACAAGATCAAAATAGTCTCACAAAGTCTCTAAATTTTGAGAAACATGCACAGATCAAGACCAAGTGGGACATGTATAATATCTTGAGGAAGGGTGTTGAAGAATATAAGCTCAAATTAGGGACCATTAGGCTTAGTATGGTTGCAACAAGTACCCTTCTATACTAGTAGTCCCATTTGTATCATCATAGCCCAATAACCATGTTTGAAAATCCATTAGAAAGCAACATGTGATCTGGAAATGAGTTAAGCCTACTAGGAGTCCAATTATGAAATCGACCTTCCTAACGCCGGCGATGCTCGCCGAAGTTTCGAGGTCTGCGGAAGCTCTTTTTCAAGAAGGAAAGTAGCAACAAGAAATAAGGAGAAGATATGGAGAAACTCTCGGATTCTTATTGCTATTTCTCAAGTTTCTGCGATTCTTCAGATTATTTTTCTTCGATTCTTTTTCTGATTATGATTTACAATGGAGGCGTGCCCCTTATATAGAGGGCACGGTGATGTAAGCGCTCACATCAGCTGGTGGTATGAGCTAAGCGCTTACATCAGCATAATAGTAGCCTATGCTAGGGTAGGCCTATAGCCTTTACATAAGACTCCAAGGGAAGTCTTGTCCTAGGCATAGCCTTTATATCCTAAGGCGTAGCCTTTACAAAAGACTCCAAAAGAGATCTTATCCTAAGGCGTAGCCTTTATATCCTAAGGCATAGCCTTTACAGAAGACTCCAAAAGACGTCGCTGTCATAGGCTGGTAGCTCGTCCTTTGGCTAGGCTCGTCCTCTTGCTAGGCTTTGACTTCTTATTTCGTAGCTATAGCTACTACTGTACTGTACAATAGGATTCTACTTTCCTGTATTAGCTACTATACTTCCCACCACGCTCCGCCTGCTACGGGACAGTGGCTTTGTACAGTGGGCTGCCGTCTTCTTTGGCCAGGTACGTTTCCCACCACGCTCCGTGTGCGTCTGAGAGAGGGAAAAGAGGCTGGTCCTGGAAACGGCGTCTTGGACTAGTCGGAGGGTATTCTGGAGCTGCTGGTCTATCTGGGCCATTGTAGGGTACCAGGTGGCCCAAAAGTGATCCTGGTAGCTGAGTCGTTCGCATTCCCATAGTTTGCTAGTGTGGAGATTACACAGTTGCCGCAGTGCCGTGATTGCTGTTGCTGCTGCTGTACGGATATCCTGCTCATTTGCAGGGAACCCTGTAGTTGTAGTAGCATCTCGGCTAGGTCCTGCCACTCCTTGTGTGCTGGGGCTGCTTGGACTTCTTGAATTGCTGTGGCCACGAGCTCCAGAGTTTCGAGGTCTTCTTCTGCTGGCCATCCTGCACAGACTAGAGAAGAAAGTAATCGTGACAAGGAGTCAGCGAGCTGATTATCCTTGCCCTCGATGTGTTCGAAGTGTACCGGGATCCCTATCCCAGTAATATAGTCTGTAAAGGCGATCCAGCGTATCCTGGAAGGCTTGTGATTCGGAGACTTGTTGAAGAAGCTAATTATAGCTTGGCAGTCGGTCCGAATCGTTAGTTCCTTTCTATCCAAGTAGTAGATCTTTAGTGCTTCCAGTGAGTTCATCACCGCATAGATCTCCGCATCGATGGTGGATTTGATGGGGTTAAACTTCCCGCTTGCGTAAGCACACACATGTTCTGCGGATTTCGGATCATATTTCTGCGGCTTCCATTTGCAGATGCCCCCCCATCCTTCCATGCAGCCATCTGTTTCTAGAAGGATGTAGCTCTCTGTAGGGGGTACTTCCAAGTCCGGTAGTTGCTGGACTAATTTTTTAATCTGGCCCACTAGAGCCCAATCCTGTTGGTTCATTTTCTTTTCTCCAGTTGGGCTGGTTTTTGCATACAGTGGGCTGAGGAGCCTTCCCAAGTTGGGAATGTAATTCCTGGCATAATTGAGGACGCCTAACCAGGAACGAAGCCCCTTCTTGGTCATGAGTGATTTATTTTGTACCTCCGTGATTTTCTTGATCACGTGAGGCTGCAGCCGGATCCTTTGGTTCCCGATGATGGCACCTAGGAACTCCACTTCTGTTACCGCTACCTTCATTTTTGTAGGACTCAGGACGAGTCCATGCTCCTCACAAATATCGAGCATGATGTTCAGGTGCTTGGCATGCTCTGCTTCTGTCTGTGAGAAAACAAGAATATCATCAATGTAGATGGCAATGAAGTTTTCTGTACCTTTGAAGCAATGGTCCATTTTTCGTTGGAATACGGCTGGGGCATTCTTCAGGCCGAACGGCATGACCAACCATTCGTATAGGCCAGAGGGGACCCAGAATGCGGTCCATTCAATAGAATCTGGGTGCATGGCCACCTGATGGAAACCACTTTTCAGGTCAAACTTAGAGTAGACCTTGCTGTGGCTTACCCTCCTTAGGATAGTATTGATCCCCGGGAGGCTGTATTGGTCTTTGTTTGTAAGGTCATTCAGACGCTTGTAGTTGAAGACCATTCTCTCTTTTCCTTTTTCCTCTTTGCCTGTAGTCGGGTCGACGATTGTTCCTGACCTTACGATGAAGGCCGTTGTCCTGTGCCGACTTCTACTTGGCCGGATGACTCCCATGGTCAGTAGGGCTTCTACGTGCCTTTTGAAGGTGTCCTGCAGTTGTGGGGTGACATGCTTCATAGGACGATCTTCTATAACAAAGTCTGGATTTTTGATATCCAGATGGCACACCACTTTGTTCTTTGCCCAGTGCTTTAACGGGTTTTCGCCAATAAACCCTGCTTCTTTCAGCCTTGTTATTACTGGTTGAAATTTTTGGAGGAAGGACTCCCTGCTGAGCCCTGTATTGTAGTATACTGATTGCTGGATATCAATATACTCTTCTTCCTCCAGCTCCAATTCTTCTACGGCGGCGGCCACCGATGCTGTGGAGTAGTACTGATAACAGTTAAATTTTTATAGAAGGTTACGATGTTACCTTCTATCCGAACTCCTCCTTGCATGGCTTTTATAAAGTTGCATCCAATTATCATCTGGATGCCATCACCTAGCTCCATTTTGAAGCTGTAAGTGTAGGGGATCTTGAAGCTGTTATCCCCAATATGCATCCTTCCACCTTTTAGCTTTTTGTCCGCCGATTGCTTTGAGTTTATCCCGCTGAATTGTACCACGAAGCTATTTTTCTCCAGTGCTTCGGGTGGTACTGAAGCTTCATCAATACAGCAGGTTGTTGCTCCTGTGTCTAGTATGGCTCTGACTTGGAACCTGGGAATGTTAGGTATTTCAAGTTCAACATTCATGTTGTAGAGCATATTCTTTACTATTTTTGGTCCAGGCTTCGGTTGAGCCTCTCCTTCAGCTGTTGTCTTGTAGACACTTTCCTGTAGTAGGATACTGGTGCACTCCAGTTCCTTGCTTGCTTCTGCTTCCTTTTCTTTCAGCTTCTCAGAGTCTTTTTGCAGGCTTGCGCCTAGTTCCAATTCCTTGACTCTTTCTTTGTAGTAGCCCACCTCCTTCTCCAGCCGTTCAATTTTTCCTTCACACCTTTCTTGCATCAGCCTCTGGAACGGTTCTGGTGGAGCTGGTGTAACTGGGACCGCTGTCTTAAAGTAATAGGGTCCACATAGGTTACAGGCAGTAACCTTGCATTTGGGGCAATGAATCCTTGCCCGCTGCATTGTTTGGATCTTGCAGCACACGCACTTTTCTTCTCGTGGCTGCACGAAGTCGTTATGCTGCCAAGAATGAGAACATTTTCCTTGGAAGTAAGGCAGCGTTACCTGAGGGCGATACCCTCCTTCTCGTTCTCCAAGAACACAAACTGCTCTCTCCTGCTCAGGTGGGTCGAGGGAGCTGTGCAGACTTTGGGTTGATAAAGAGGAGTGACGGTTCTTTTTGCGTTCTGCTTCTTGCAGTTCTTGTAGATACTGCGCATTAAAAGGGATCTCCACATAGTTGGTGCTGTAAGAAGGCCTATAAGAAGAAGAGGTTAGAGGGTAATTGTCTCCTCTGGTGAAGTACTCCTCCTCTGGAGCCTCGTTCTCATAATGTTGTTGGTAGCTTTGCTGGTCCTGATAACACCAATTGTAGTAGTCATCCCGTGGGGTAGGCAGATAGTAAGCCATCAGCCTTCAAGCTTTTGCACTTCCTCAGCTAGTATTTGGTAAGGATCCCGAAAGACCCTTAGTTTGCCTCGTGCCTCCTGAGGCCTTCGCGTGCGCCTCTCGTGCTGTTGGAGAAGCTTGTCCAGCCGTTCAAGGCTGTCGCCTGGTTCTCTTTGCTGGGGTTGTTGCCTGAACGCCTCGAGTACGAGTCCTCGGGCCTCTTGTTTTGAAAGGGGCCTGCTGTCTAGGACTGCAGTTGTTAAAGTCTTCAGAGAAATCTCGAGCCTCGAGATCTCTTGTGTGCAAGCTTGATGTAGTTCAAAGAGTTGTTTTAAATTCTTTAAGTTAACTCTTGATGCAATACAAGTTTTGTCGTAAATAACAGACAAATTGTGAGCTAGTTGGTTGGTGGAAACTTTTGTTACTAAAGCAAGGTCAAGATACTCAAGGCTAGAGGTTCGGGAACGTTCATACCCCTCCTGAATGGATTTTTCCCATGCTTCAGACATATGGGCTAAAAGTTCACAGTTACCATAATTTCCCAAGGATAAATTCCCGTATTAGGTTAAACATGGCAATTCCTTACTAGATTAAAGCAATGCTTCAGGATCATACAGGTGTGCCCTTGGGCTTACTCACGGCCACTCGCCTTCACTGCCAAGTTAGGACCTGTCCTTTTTCCTTACACACAGCTCTTCACCCAGTCAGTAAAAACCATGCTTAATTCTAATCCGCAAATTACCACAAAGGAAAAGATAGCACTTATGAAATCTTAACACAACATCTTAACACAGTAGTGAAAATCAGGAGTTGGGTAAGTACGACCCTTACCTCGCACTCTTGGCACCTTGACCTCTTGGGGGTTCTACTCCGCCATATCTTTAGCTAGCTCTGATACCATGAAATCGACCTTCCTAACGCCGGCGATGCTCGCCGAAGTTTCCGAGGTCGCGGAAGCTCTTTTTCAAGAAGGAAAGTAGCAACAAGAAATAAGGAGAAGATATGGAGAAACTCTCGGATTCTTATTGCTAAATTCACACAACACTTGGATTTCTAAGATTTCTGCGATTCTTCTAATTCTTTTTCTTCATTCTTTTTTCATTATGCTTCCAATTTATTTTTTCCCCTTCTCTTAGATTGCACTGTGACTTCAAGCTTCAACACGAGCCTCTGGTGTTTATGAAGCATACGCTGCTTACAAATCAGCATAATAGAGCCCTATTCTAGGAGGCCTAAAGCCCTTTACATAAGACTCCAAGGGAAGTTCCGTGCCTGAGGCCTGCCTTTATATCCTAAGGCGAGCCTTTTACAAAAGACTCCAAAAGAGAGCTTATCCTAAGTCATGCCTTATATCCTAATTCATAGCCTTTACAGAGACACGCAAAGACGTCGCTTCATAGCTGTTATCTCGTCCTTTTGGCTAGGCGCGTCCTCATTGCTAGCTTTGACTTTCTTAATTTCGTAGCTCTAGCTGCTACTGTACTGTACAACAGATTCCCTACTTTCCTGAGTAGCTACTATACTTCCCACCACGCTCCGCTTGCTACGGGATAGTGGCTTTGTACAGTGGGCTGCCGTCTTCTTTGGCCAGGTACGTTTCCCACCACGCTCCGTGTGTGTCTGGGAGATGGAAAAGAGGCTGGTCCTGGAAACGGCGTCTTGGACTAGTCGGAGGGTCTTCTGGAGCTGCTGGTCTATCTGGGCCATTGTAGGGTACCAGGTGGCCCAAAAGTGATCCTGGTAGCTGAGTCGTTCGCACTCCCATAGTTTGCTGGTGTGGAGATTACACAGTTGCCGAAGTGCTGTGATTGCTGTTGCTGCTGTTGTACGGATATCCTGCTCATTTGCAGGGAACCCTGCAGTTGTAGTAGCATCTCGGCTAGGTGCTGCCACTCCTTGTGTGCTGGGGCTGCTTGGACTTCTTGAATTGCTGTGGACACGAGCTCCAGAGTTCCAAGGTCTTCTTCTACTGGCCATCCTGCACAGACTAGAGAAGAAAGTAATCGTGACAAGGAGTCAGTGAGCTGATTATCCTTGTCCTCGATGTGTTCGAAGTGTACCGGGATCCCTATCCCAGTAATATAGTCCGTGAAGGCGATCCAGCGTATCCTGGAAGGCTTGTGATTCGGAGACTTGTTGAAGAAGCTAATTATAGCTTGGCAGTCGGTCCGAATCGTTAGTTCCTTTCTATCCAAGTAGTAGATCTTTAGTGCTTCCAGTGAGTTCATTACCGCATAGATCTCCGCATCGATGGTGGATTTGATGGGGTTAAATTTCCCGCTTGCGTAAGCACACACATGTTCTACGGATTTCGGATCATATTTCTGCGGCTTCCATTTGCAGATGCCCCCCCATCCTTCCATGCAGCCATCTGTTTCTAGAAGGATGTAGCTCTCTGTAGGGGTAATACAGTACAGTAGAATCCTGTTTGTACAGTACAGTAGCAAGCTAAGCGCGAAATAAGAAGTCAAAGCCGAGCAGAGGACGAGCCATCCAAATAACCGATCTAGACCAGCCTATGACAGCGACGTCTTTCGGAGTCTTCTGTAAAGGCTATGCCTTAGGATATAAAGGCTACGCCTTAGGATAAGATCTCTTTTGGAGTCTTTTGTAAAGGCTACGCCTTAGGATATAAAGGCTATGCCTAGGACAAGACTTCCCTTGGAGTCTTATGTAAAGGCTATAGGCCTACCCTAGCATAGGTGACTATTATGCTGATGTAAGCGCTTAGCTCATACCACCAGCTGATGTGAGCGCTTACATCACCGTGCCCTCTATATAAGGGGCACACCTCCATTGTAAATGATCATCGAAAAATAATCCAAGTATCCAAGTATTGTAAGCATCGTGTGAATTTAGCAATAAGAATCCGAGAGTTTCTCCATATCTTCTCCTTATTTCTTGTTGCTACTTTCCTTCTTGGAAAAGAGCTTCCGCAGACCTCGAAACTTCGGCGAGCATCGCCGGCGTTAGGAAGGTCGATTTCATGGTATCAGAGCTAGCTAAAGATATGGCGGAGTAGAACCCCCAAGAGGTCAAGGTGCCAAGAGTGCGAGGTAAGGGTCGTAATTACCCAAATCCTGATTTACACTACTGTGTTCAGATTTTGTGTTAAGAATTCATAAGTGCTATCTTGTCCTTTGTGGTAATTTGCGGATTAGAATTAGGCATGGTTTTTACTGACTGGGTAAAGAGCTTTGTGTAAGGAAAAAGGAAAGGTCCTAACTTGGCAGTGAAGGCGAGTGGCCGTGAGTAAGTCCAAGGGCACACCTGTATGATCCTGAAGCATTGCTTTAATCTAGTAAGGAATTGTCATGTTTAACCTAATACTGGAATTTATCCTTTGGAAATGGTAGTAACTGTGAACTTTTTAGCCCATATGTCTGAAGCATGGGAAAAATCCATTCAGGAGGGGTATGAACTTTCCCGAACCTCTAGCCTTGAGTATCTTGACCTTGCTTTAGTAACAAAAGTTTCCACCAATCAACTAGCTCATAACTTGTCTGTGATTTACGACAAAACCTGTATTGCATCAAGAGTTAACTTAAAGAATTTAAAACAACTCTTTGAACTGCATCAAGCTTGCACACAAGAGATCTCGAGGCTCGAGATTTCTCTGAAGACTTTAACAACTGCAGTCCTAGACAGCAGGCCCCTTTCAAAACAAGAGGCCCGAGGACTCGTACTGAGGCGTTCAGGCAACAACCACAGCAAAGAGAACCAGGCGACAGCCTTGAACAGCTGGACAAGCTTCTCCAACAGCACGAGAGGCGCACACGAAGGCCTCAGGAGGCACGAGGCAAACTAAGGGTCTTTCGGGATCCTTACCAAATACTAGCTGAGGAAGTGCAAAAGCTTGGAGGCGATGGCCCCAGGAACCAACACCCAGTTGGTTTACAAAGGGCTACCTATCCCAGCACCATCTCCGATGTGCGAAGATCAGATTCGGGGATACCGGAGGAGCCACAGGCACCTTCATACGGCTCAACAAACAACCAGGAGAATGGGTAGACTCCTGATGGGGAGAAACACCCCGCAAGACACACTAGAGCAGCAGATCGATCCTCAGGTACAATTAAAACTATCAATGCAGGAGAGAGCTGCCATAGTTCCAGCGGAGGTTCTGTACCACTCCCGGAAGGACGATGTGCACCATCGGGTGTACACACATAGATCGGAGGAGGCAATCCTCTGTGTCGACAATGACCAGGTAGACCTCCCATTCATACAGGAGGAAAGCTACCATCAACTACGGCAAAGCGGGATGCAGTACATACACCTCGGTGTACTGCAACTTCGACTCCAGATCCTACACCGACAGGAGGTTGGTACAATGGCTCTGGTCGTCTTCCGTGACAACCGGTGGGAAGGAAACAAAGCACTACTGGCCACGATGGAGGTGGACCTAGCAAAAGGCAGTCAACTGGTATACGTGATACCAAACGTCATGATGACTGTCAAGGACTTCTACAAGCACGTACAAGTCTCTATCCTAACTAAGGGATACGAGAACTGGCAAAGTGGTGAGTCCAATTTATTAATCACTAGAGGCATGGTAGGAAGGCTCTCGAATACCCCAAACGTAGGCTTTGCCTACGAAATTCAAGGAGTCGTCGACTACCTAGCAAGCCACGGAGTACACGCCCTCCCAGGACGTAGGTACTCAGCAGAGGCGCTGCAAGGACGCAGCTGGACTGTCCGGCCAACGAAGCTCTCCACACCGACTCAACCTGAGGAGGTCATGAGCAGGAGCCTCCTTGATGGGAGCATCTCTCTGCGGTTCGGAAGCTACAAGCCGGCAGAAATGCCAAGAAGATCCTGCTACCTCCCAAGAGATGAGGAGGCATTCAATGACGAAGAGGAGCTCAGAACTCCTCATATAATTGCTGTCCTGCTGAAGGAAGATGAAGAAGATGAAGAGGAAAGTGACGACGAAAGTTACTTTCATCAGCTCTGCAAAGAGGGGTTCCCTGAAGGAGAAGGAGAGATGGAATATCCAATCAGAGCCCCAAAGTGGGATATATATCCCGACGAGGACGAAGATCCTCCTGAAGGCAGAAGGGACGTGCTTTCCCAACAACCAGATGAAGTCTGGGACACACTAGGGGAGCCTAGTGGGAGGTACGACTACTATGTCAAATATACTCCCCCGGAGTATATCTACTATGGCCCCCCCGAACCAACTGGATGGGGAGACATAGATGACAAGAAAGAGCCTGATGAGGAGGAACCAGCCAGCATACTTTCTGAAAAGCATGAGGAAGAAGGTAACGCTTGTCCCCCTCATAGTGCTAATGTTATTGCAGCAGGCATTGAAGAGGAAGTACCGGAGATGGAGTACCCTGCCCTGCGGAAACTAGCCCAAAGGCTATCTGAGAGGTTGTACACAAGTACACTAACCTCGGCAACATCTCCGAGCGGGCCGTACATGCCCCCCACAGATGCTTCAATGGAACCAGGACCCCCAGGTTACCCACCAGCGGCCAACACGACTCCAGCAATATCCAGAATAACAACGGAGTCTGGGCAGCGGAACCAAGGAAGTTTCCAAAGAGGCTTCAACAATGAAAGGTGGACCCTACCGTCCGCACAGCAGAACGAAGGAGCCCTCTTGATAATACCCGAACAGCTCGGGCTATTTGAGGAAACATTTGCAAGATGGGAAACCATCACGAGGAACCATGTCGCCGCGCAAGGATTCACTGATGCGCGAGACAAGATTGAATACATGGAAAACCTCCTAGGGGAAACAGCCAGGCTTGCATGGGTACAATGGCGTATGCTATATGGCGAAGAATACCAAGCCATTATTGCAGCCGGAGGAGGAAGGGATGGCACTCAAAACATCCTTTCCCAGATGAGAAGGGTCTTCTCATTGGAGGATCCAGCCCAAGGTTCAACCTTGGCTCAAGACACGGCATACCGGGACTTGGAAAGACTTTCATGTACAAACATGAAAGATATCCTTCTATACATGAATGACTACCTCAGGTTAGCTACCAAAATGGAAGGTTGTTTATAGGCACGGAGCTATCTGAGAAGTTCTGGTTAAAAATGCCGGGAGACATTGGCCGAAGAATGAAGGCGGCCTTCGATCAGAGGTATCCTGGAGTAAACATCGGGGTAATACCCAGGATACTATTCGCCTACAAATACCTGGAGGAGGAATGCAAAGACGCCGCATTCAAAAGATCCCTCAAGGATCTTTCCTTCTGCAGCAAGATCCCGATCCCAGGCTACTACACCACAGAAAAGAAGTACGGGGTCAGAAAGGCGAAGACATACAAAGGAAAGCCGCACGACACCCACGTGCGCATTGAAAGAAGGAAGCACCTTGTGCGCAATAGACGCTGCAAGTGCTACCTCTGCGGAGACATGGGGCATTTCGCCAGAGAATGCCCTAATGACAGAAAGAACGTAAAACGGGTTGCCATCTTCGAGCAACTAGATGTTCCAGACAACTATGACTTAATATCTGTGCAGGAAGGAGAGGACCAGAGTGATGCCATATACAGCATCTCAGAAGGGGAGGATCCTCAGAACCTCCACAACTCCCTCCGCCCACTCATACAACATGAAGTCATATATGTCCTACAGGAACTCGAGGAAGGATGCCAACCGCAAAAGGAAGGGTGCACTAAGCATACCAACGGGCAAAGCTCCATTACCCCAACAACAAGTACTTCTCCCCTGGCACAAGAGGAGTACCCAGCAAAGCCCGTAGGAGCGGCGGTTCTAACCTCCGGAAGGGGCCCAGAGGAGAAACTACACTACCTCGCATTCAGGCTAGATGGCAAAACCTACCATCTTCATGACGAGGTACTACTGGCACCCGAATCGATATATGAAAACCCCTATGTAATTATTATCAAGGGGATTTTCCAAGACAAAGGAGGACAGGTGTCCCTCATAGGACAATGGCTGTACCGCCCAAAGGAAGCACTCACAGAAGATGGGAGTCCAAGAGAATCCAGGGATACAAGGAAACTTTTCTATAGTTTCCATACTGAGGTAGTCCCTGCAGAGAGCGTCATGCACAACTGTGTGGTTCACTACATCCCACAGGGTGAGCAAGTACCAAGGCGTACCGAGTACCCGGGATTCATCATACAAGAACTCTACGACCACACCAACGGAATTCTCAAGGACATAGCATGTACAGACTATGACAAGGAGCAGCAATCTGAAATCAAGCTGCTTATCCAGAACACAAGGGAGCACCTGACAGGCTCCATGCAACACAGATGGCCAAAGGCATGCAACACAGAACCCACAGCCGGACGACGGTGGGCACCGACACCAACGCAACTGCGGATACTCAACAGCCTTTTCCGTCAAAGTGACAGGCCCCCTAGAAAGAGGCAAACACAGGACCTGACTTGGGCGCTCAGACTACATGGACCAATCTCTGAAGCCAATATCCGCAAATGGTTCATGAACAAGAGAGCGCGCGACAAGCAGACGCCGACAATACCTACCATTGTCCCGTAGCAGGCGGAGCGTGGTGGGAAGTATAGTAGCTAATACAGGAAAGTAGAATCCTGTTGTACAGTACAGTAGCAGCTAGAGCTACGAAATAAGAAGTCAAAGCCTAGCAAGAGGACGAGCCTAGCCAAAGGACGAGCTACCAGCCTATGACAGCGACGTCTTTTGGAGTCTTCTGTAAAGGCTATGCCTTAGGATATAAAGGCTACGCCTTAGGATAAGATCTCTTTTGGAGTCTTTTGTAAAGGCTACGCCTTAGGATATAAAGGCTATGCCTAGGACAAGACTTCCCTTGGAGTCTTGTGTAAAGGCTATAGGCCTACCCTAGCATAGGTTACTATTATGCTGATGTAAGCGCTTAGCTCATACCACCAGCTGATGTGAGCGCTTACATCACCGTGCCCTCTATATAAGGGGCACGCCTCCATTGTAAATGAACATCGCAGAAATCCTAGAAAACGCAGAAACTTGAAAAGTTGCAATAAGAATCCGAGAGTTTCTCCATATCTTCTCCTTATTTCTTGTTGCTACTTCCTCCTTGAAATAAAGAGCTTCCGCGGACCTCGGAACTTCGGCGAGCATCGCGGCCGTTAGGAAGGTCGATTTGAAGTATAGAAGCTCATACAGGAAAGTAGAATCCTGTTGTACAGACTTTTACAGCAGAGTAGCTATAGCTACGAAATTTAAGAAAGTTCCACCGCCTAGCAAGATGACGACGCCTAGCCAAAGGACGAGTACCCCAGCCTATACAGCGACGTCTTTTGGACGTCTTCTGTAAAGGCTCTGCCTTAGGATATAAAGGCTAGCCTTAGGATAAGAACTCTTTTGGAGTCTTTTGTACAGGCTACCGCCCTTATAGGATTATAAGGCTCTGCCTCGGCCACGGACTCTTCCCTTGCGTCTTCTGTCAGGCTATCGGCGTAGGTCATATTATGCTGATGTAATGTCGCTTAGCTCATACCACCAGTATTGATTGTGAGCGCTTTCCCCCTACATCACCGTGCCCTCTATATAAGGGGCATGGGGCCCGCCCTCCATTGTAAATACAAATCGAAGAAAACTCATTGCCAGAAATCCTCGACAGAAGAAAACGCAGAAACTTGAAAAGTTGCAATAAGAATCCGAGAGTTTCTCCATATCTTCTCCTTTTTTCTTGTTGCTACTTTCCTCCTTGAAAAAGAGCTTCCGCGACCTCGAACGATTCGGCGAGCATCGCCGGCGTTAGGAAGGTCGATTTCATGGTATCAGAGCTAGCTAAAGATATGGCGAAGTAGAACCCCCAAGAGGTCAAGGTGCCAAGAGTGCGAGGTAAGGGTCGTAATTACCCAAATCCTGATTTTCACTACTGTGTTAAGATGTTGTGTTAAGATTTCATAAGTGCTATCTTTTCCTTTGTGGTAATTTGCGGATTAGAATTAAGCATGGTTTTTACTGACTGGGTGAAGAGCTTTGTGTAAGGAAAAAGGACAGGTCCTAACTTGGCAGTGAAGGCGAGTGGCCGTGAGTACGCCCAAGGGCACACCTGTATGATCCTGAAGCATTGTTTTAATCCAGTAAGGAATTGCCATGTTTAACCTAATACGGGAATTTATCCTTGGGAAATTATGGTAACTGTGAACTTTTAGCCCCTATGTCTGAAGCATGGGAAAAATCCATTCAGGAGGGGTATGAACGTTCCCGAACCTCTAGCCTTGAGTATCTTGACCTTGCTTTAGTAACAAAAGTTTCCACCAATCAACTAGCTCATAACTTGTCTGTGATTTACGACAAAACCTGTATTGCATCAAGAGTTAACTTAAAGAATTTAAAACCACTCTTTGAACTGCATCAAGCTTGCACACAAGAGATCTCGAGGCTCGAGATTTCTCTGAAGACTTTAACAACTGCAGTCCTAGACAGCAGGCCCCTTTCAAAACAAGAGGCCCGAGGACTCGTACTCGAGGCGTTCAGGCAACAACCCCAGCAAAGAGAACCAAGCGACAGCCTTGAACGGCTGGACAAGCTTCTCCAACAGCACGAGAGGCGCACGCGAAGGCCTTAGGAGGCACGAGGCAAACTAAGGGTCTTTTGGGATCCTTACCAGATACTAGAAGAGGAAGTACCGGAGATGGAGTACCCTGCCCTGCGGAAACTAGCCCAAAGGCTATCCGAGAGGTTGTACACAAGTACACTAACCTCGGCAACATCTCCGAGTGGGCCATACATGCCCCCCACAGATGCTTCAATGGAACCAGGACCACCAGGTTACCCGCCAGCGGCCAACACGACTCCAGCAATATCTAGAACAACAACGGAGTCTGGGCAGTGGAACCAAGGAAGTTTCCAAAGAGGCTTCCTCAATAAAATGCGGACCCTACCATCCGCACAGCAGAACAAAGGAGCCCTCTTGATAAAACCCGAACAGCTCGGGCTATGTGAGGAGACTTTTGCAAGAAGGGAAGAACCAAGCATGACCAACTCTGAAGAGGTAACAAACCCCCGTGGTGTGCTAAATCAAATGACTACGCTCTTTATGCTAGAAACCGATGACAAGCACCAAAGCTGCCCTCGCTACGAAGAGGAGATCACCCAGCTACAAGAAACGCCGCAAGATCCAAACACTGCAAATCTAAAGAAGGCCAGGAAAAAGAAGAAGAAGAATACTCTTACAACTGCTATGACGAATCAAGAACCAGGAGGACCAAGAAAGGACACAGAATCCGACATTCTAGAAGGGGCTGTGTTTAACCCCCTTCCAGATAAAGGAGGCATCCATGCCTTTGGCAAGAAGAAGGAATGGGATACCCTAGGGGAACCCAGTGGTAAGTTTGATTATTATGTCCGATACTCACCACCCCCATCATTCTACTTGCCTTTTCCCAAGGCCAGCGACGCTACTGGCTGGAACTATGAGGAAGGATCAGCTAAGGGAAAGAAACCTGCCAACTCCTCAATAAACAATGAAGCAAATGCCCCGCAGGACAATACAGCAACGGAAGCTGAAATACTCCGTCTAAAGGAAGTCAGCCACGGAGAGGTCAAAGAGGCATATCACCTTCCACAAGAAGAGGAGGATCAATGCCAAGGGAAGAAGCAGAGGAAAAAGAAAGTGTTGCATTGCTTCAACCTAAATGAAGAAACCTACAATCTGGCTGATGAGGTAATGCTTTTCCCTAACACAAAGAATGAAGAGCCTTATGTCATAATTATCAAGAAGATTTTTCAAGACAAGGATGGAAGAATATGCTTTACTGGGCAATGGTTATATCGCCCGGAAGAAGCATGCCTGATTGATGGGAGTACAAGGAGATTCAGGGATACTAGGGAACTCTTTTATAGTTTCCACACTACTCTACTCCCTATAGAATCTATCATGCACAAATGTGTGGTTCATTACATCCCACGAAACAAGCAGCTGCCACTCCGCACAAAGCATCCTGGATTCATTGTGCAGGAAATTTATGACCACACTCAAAAGATTCTAAAGGACCTAGTGACAAATGACTATGACATGAAAAGGCAATGTGAAATTGGGCTCCTGATCGAAAGGACAACAGCACTACTGAATAAACACCCAGAAGCCTTCAGCAATCCGGCTAGCAGCTTGCAAAACACTCACAACACCAAGGTGAGGCAGCTACACTCCAACGCAACAGCAAGCGGAAGGATCAGCCGCACAGGAGAAGAAAACCGCCCACAAAGAGGCACATACTGCATGCACCAAACAATGCGAAAGGTGAAACTCCATTGCCCCAAATGCAAGCTTATGCAGGAGCAACGATACTATATTGCATGGTGCGAGGGAGAAATTGAGCGGCTGATGAAAGAAGTCGAAGGGAGAGCACAGGAGTTAGAAGCAGACCTGCACGAACACTATAAGAAAAAGGGAGAAAAATCGGCAGCAGAACCAGCGGAAGGACAAAGACATACTAATGTTCTATTCCCATCAAGTGCAATAGACAGAGCAACCCAGCTCAACTCGGAACCAAGAATGGTAAACAACATGCTCTATAGTATGCTTATTGTACTTGAAATACCAAATCTTCCCAGGTTCCAAGTACAAGCAATACTAGACACAGGAGCTACCACGTGCTGCATTGATGAAGCATCAGTACCACCTGAAGCATTGGCACCAACTAATTGCATCATACAAGTCAACGGAGTCAACTCTCAACAAATGACGAACAGGAGACTCAAGCAGGGAAAGATGTACATCGGAGGTAGCAGCTTCCAAATCCCCTGCACATACAGTTTCCACATAAAGCCAAAGACTGGAATCCACTTCATTCTTGGATGCAACTTCTTGCGAACTATGGATGGGGGAGTACGTATACAAGGTAATACGGTTACCTTTCATACTACCCCTGTGCAAGCAGAGAAGGCCACAGCTGTGGACAATCTGGAAGAGGCCCTAGCACCAGCAAACGGCACCCCACTGAACATCGCCACTACCCGTAGCAGGCAGAGCGTGGTGGGAAGTATAGCTACCACTGACCCGTAGCAGGCGGAGCGTGGTGGGAAGTATAGTAGCTAATACAGGAAAGTAGGATCCTGTTGTACAGTACGTAGCAGCTATAGCTACGCAATAAGAAGTCAAAGCCTAAGCAAGAGGACGAGCCTAGCCAAAGGACGAGCTACCAGCCTATGACAGCGACGTCTTTTGGAGTCTTCTGTAAAGGCTATGCCTTAGGATAAAAAGGCTACGCCTTAGGATAAGATCTCTTTTGGAATTTTTTTGTAAAGGCTATGCCTTAGGATAAGAGGGCTATGCCTAGGACAAGACTTCCCTTGGAGTCTTATGTAAAGGCTATAGGCCTACCCTAGTATAGGTAACTATTATGCTGATGTAAGCGCTTAGCTCATACCACCAGCTGATGTGAGCGCTTACATCACCGTGCCCTCTATATAAGGGGCACGCCTCCATTGTAAATGATCATCGAAAAATCATCGAAAAATCATCGAAGAAATCGAAAAATAATCGCAGAGAAGTTGCAATAAGAATCCGAGAGTTTCTCCATATCTTCTCCTTATTTCTTGTTGCTACTTCCTCCTTGAAAAAGAGCTTCCGCGGACCTCGAACGATTCGGCGAGCATCGCCGGCGTTAGGAAGGTCGATTTCAGAAGTAGAAGTAGTAGCAGTAGCTATAGTTGTAGCAGTAGTAATAGTAAAAGCTATTGTAGAAATGTTGTAGTAGTATTAGTAGTATTAGTAGTATTAGCAGCGATAGCAGTTGTCAAAGTAGTACGAGGAGAAGTAGTAGTAGTTGTCATTATTGTAGCAATAGAAGTAATAGTAATAGTAGCAACAGTACTAGCCATAGTAACAGTGGAAGCTGTAGTAGCTGTAGTAGCAGTAGTTGCCGTAGTAGCATCATTAGTAGCAATTGCTATAGCAGAAGTAGGAGCTGTAGTAGGAGCTGCAGAAGCTAGAATAATAGTTGTATTAGTAGTTCTAGTGGTAGTAGTAGTAGTATTAGCGGTTGGAGTAGTAGTAGAAGTAGTTGTAGTTGTAGTAGTAGTAGTTGTTGTTGTTGTTGTCGTAGTAGCAGCAGTAGTCGCAGCCGCAGTTGTAGTGGTAGTAGTAGTGTTAGTAGTAGTTGCAGTAGTAGTAGTAGTTGGAGAAATATTAGCAGTAGAGTAGCAGCTATAGTAGTAGTAGCAGTAGTAGTAGTCTTGGGAGTCATACTATTATTTGTGGTGGTGGTAGTAGTAGTAGTAGTAGTTGCAGCAGTAGTAGTAGTAGGAGGAGGAGGAGGACGAGGAGTAGTAGTGGTAGTAGTACGAGCATTAGTTGTAGTAGTAGTAGCAGCAGCAGTGGTATTTGTAGGAGCAGCAGTGGTAGTAGTAATTATTGTAGTAGTAGTAGTGGTTGTGTAGTTGTAGTAGTAGTTATAGCAAAAGCAGCAGTAGTAGTAGTAGTAGTAGTAGCAGTATCAGCAGTATTCATAGTAGTAGTGATAGTAGACTAGCCGTCGTAGCCACAGCGGTCGCAGTAGCAGTCATAGCAATCATAGAGTAGTAGCAGAAGTATTAGTGGCAGTAAGAGTAGTAGAAGTAGTAGTAGTAGTAAAAGAAATAGAGTAGTAGTAGTAGAAGTAGCAATGGTCATGGTAGTAGCAATGGTAGTGGTAGTATTAGAAGGAAAGGAAGACTAGTAGCTGTAGTAGTTGTCATAGTCTTAGTAGTAGTATTAGTAGTAGTGGTGTTGAGAGCATAGTAGAACTAGGTGTAGTAGTTGTACTAGTGGTAGTTGTAGTAGTAGCAATAGTAGAAGTGGTAGCAATAATAGTGGTAGTAGCAATAATAATAGTAGTAGTAGTAGTTGATGTTGTTGTAGTAGGCGTATTTGTAGTAGTAGTAGTATTTATAGTAGTAGTAGCAATATTTGTAGTATTAGCAATAATAGTAGTAGTAGTATTAGTTACAATTGTAGCAGTGGTAGCAGTAACTGTAGTAATACTAGTTGTAGTAGTAGCATTAACAATAGCAGTAGCAATTGTAGTAGTAATAGTAGTTGTAGTAGAAATACAAGCAGTAGTAGGAGTAGTGATTATATAAGCAACAGTATTAGTAGTAGTTGCAGTTGTAGTTGTAAAGGTAGTAGTTGTAGTAATAGTAACAGCAGTAGTAGTAATAGTAGTAGTAACGGTAGTAGTAGTAGTTGTAGTAGTAGGAGTAGTCGTAGTAGTTGTAGTAGTACTAGTAGTATTAGTGGAAGTAGCAGTAGTAGCGAAGTAGCAGCAGTAGTGGTAGCAGTAGTCGTAGTAGCAGTAGTAGTGGTAGTAGTAGTACCAGTGGTTGTTGGGATAGTAGTAGTAGTAGTAGGAGGAGAAATCATAATAGTGGGAGTAGCAGCCATAGTAGTAGTAGTCGTAGCAGTCGTAGTAGTAGTTATGGTAGTAGTAGTTATAGTAGTAGTAGTAGTAGTAGTAGTAGTAGTAGTAGTAGTAGTAGTATTAGGAGTATTAGTTGTAGCAATAGTTGTCATTGTAGTCATATTAGTTGTAGCTTTCGTAGTGGTGTCTGTAGCAGTTGTAGTAGTAGTAGTAATAGTTGTAGTAGCAGTAATGGAGTCGTAGTTGCAGTAGAAGTAGAAGTCGTAGTAGTAGTGGTCGCAGTATTAGCCATAGTAGCATCATTGGCAGTAGTAGCAGTTGTAGTAGTAGTAATAGGAGGAGTAGTAGTAGTAGTATCAACGGCTGCATTATTAGTTGCAGTAATAGTAGTAGTAATAGTAGTAGTAGGAAAAGTAGTAGTAGTAGAAGAAGTAGTAGCAGCAGTAGTAGTTGTACTAACAATAGCAAAAGAAATTCTAGTAGTAGTAGTAGTAGTAGTTTAGTAGTGGTGGTGGTAGTAGTAGTCGTAATAGTATTTATAGGAATAGTAAAAGTAGTAGTAGAAGGAAAAGAAGTGGTAGTAGTAGCAGCAGCAGTTGTAGTATTGGTAGAAGCAGCAGTCTAGTAGTATTAGTTGCAGCTGCGGTAGTTGTAGTAGTAGTGGTAGTAGAAGTAGCAGTAGTAGCTGTAATAGCAATAGCAGTAGCAGTAGTAGTGGTAGTGGTGGGTGTACCTATTGCAGCAGTAGTAGTTGAGGCTGTAGTAGATAGTGTAGTTGTAGTAGGAGTAGGAGTAGCAGTAGTACTAGAAGAAGTAGTAGTAGTAGTAGTAGTAGTAGCGTATAGTAGGAGAGTAGCAATAGTATATTAGTAGTAGTTGGTTGGGTAGTAGTAGGAGTCCATCGTCGTAATTAGCAGAGGAGTAGTAGTAGTAGTAGTAGTAGTACGAGGAGTAGGGGTTGGAGTAGTAGTAGCAATGGTAGGAGTAGCAGTAGTAGTAGTCGTAGCAGTAGCAGCAGCTGGAGTAGCAGGAGGAGTAGTAGTAGTAGCTGTGGCATCAACAGCACAAGCAGCAACATCAACAGCTGTAATAGTAGTAGTTATAGCAGCAGCAGCAGTAGTAGTAACTATAGTAGTTGTAGTAGTAGCAGTAGTAGTAGCAGTAGATGTAGCGGTAGTAATTTTAGTAGCGGCAACAGCAGTAGTAGTAGTGGTAGGAGTAGCAGTTGTAGTAGCAGCAGCAGCAGTAGTAATAATTGGCGTAGTATTAGTAGTATCAACGGTTGCATTAATAGGAGTTATAACAGTAATGGTTGTAGGAGAAGTAGTGCTGGTAGAAGAAGTTTTAACATTAGTATTAGTTATATTATTATTCATAGCAGTACAAATAGTAGCAGTAGTAGAAGTAGTAGTTGCACTAGGAGTGGCACTAGAAAATTATGGTGGTAGTAGAAGTAGTGGCAGCACTAGCAATAGTAGTAGTAGTGTAGTAGTAGTAGTATAAGTTGTGGTGGTAGTAGTAGTATTTGCAGTAATAGCGGAAGTGGCAGTAGCTGGAGAAAAAGTAGTAGTTGCCGCAGCTACAGGATTAGTGCTAGTAGTGGCAGCAGTCATATCAGAATTAGTAGTGGTTGCAGTAGGGGGAGTGGTAGTAGTAGCAGTAGTTGCAGTAGTTGTAGAGGTAGCAGCATTAGTAGAAGTACTATTTGTTGTAGTAGTTATAGCAGATGCAGCCGCAGTAGTAGTAGTAGTAGTCATAACAATAGTACTAGCAGTAGTGGTAGTAGTAGTGGTTGGAGTAGTAGTAGTAGCAGTAGCAGTTGTAGCAGTAGTAGTAGTAGTAGCATTAGTTTGAGTTTTAGTAGGAGTAGGAGTAGTAGTAGAAGTAGTAGTAGTAGTAGTAGTTATAGGAGTAGGAGTAGGAGTTTTAGAAGCAGTAGCAACAGCAGCAGCAGCAGCAGCAGCAGTGGAAGTAATAGTAGTAGTAGTACTAGTAGCAACAATAGAAGCCGCTATAGAGGAAGATGTAGTAGTTGGGGTAGCAGTAGCTGTAGTAGAAGCAGTAGTAGTGGTAGTAGTAGTAGTAGTAGTATTAGTAGTAGTAGAAGTAGTAGCAGCTGTAGTAGTGGTAAGAGTAGTAGTAGTAGTATTAGTAGTAGTAGAAGTAGTAGCAGCAGTAGTAGTATTAGTAGTAGTAGAAGGAGTAGTGCTGGTAGAAAAAAATAGTAGTAGTAGTAATGGTAGTCACAATAGGAGCATTTGTAGTAGTAATAGTAGAAGTTGTAGACGAAGTAGTAGTAGTAGCTGTAGTTGCAGTCGCAGTATTAGTAAGAGAAGCAATAGTAGTAGTAGTGCTAGGAGTAGTAGCAGTAGTAATAGTAGTAGTAGTAGTACTAGTTGTGGTTGTAGTAGTAGTAGCAGTAGCAATAGTTGTAGTGGTAGTAGGAGGTGTAGCAGTAGTAGTTGTTGTAGTCGCATTAGTAGTAGCAGTAGAAGTAGTAGTAGTAGTAAGAGTAGTAACAGCAGTAGCAGTAGTAGTAGTAGCACTAGTTGTAGAAGTTGTAGTCGCAGAAGTAGCAGAAGTAGTAGAAGTAGTAGAAGTAGAAGCAATAGTAGTTGTTGTTGTTGCAGCCACAGTAACAGTAGTAGCAGTAGTAAAAATAGTTGTAATAGTAGTAATACGAGTGGCAGTAGGAGTAGCAATAGTAGTAGTAGCAGAAGTCGTAGTAGTAGTTGTACTAATAGTAGTCATAGTGGTAGTAGTAATAGTAGTAACAATACTAGTAGTAGTAATAGTGGAAGCAGTTGTAGCAATAGTTGCCGTAGGAGTAGCAATAGTCATAATAGCAGTAGTAGAAGTAGTAGCTGTAGTAGTAGTAGATGTTGTTGTTGTTGTTATAGTGGTAGGAGTTGTAATATCGGATGTAGGAGTAGTAGTCGTAGTTGTGGCAGCCGTACTAGTAGTAGTAGTAGTAGTCATAGTAGTAGTAGAAGAAGTAGAAGTAGTACAAGTAGAAGCAATAGCAGTAGTTGTTATTGTAGCAGTATTAATAGCAAAAGTCGTTATAGAAATAGTTATAGTAGTAGTTGTTTTATTAGTAGCGATAGCAGTAGTCATAGTAGTACGAGGAGAAGTAGTAGTAGTTGTCATTATTGTAGTAGTAGAAGTAATAGTAATAGTAGCCATAGTACTTGCAATCGTAGGAAGCTATAGTAGCAGTAGTTGCCGTAGTAGCATCACTGGTAGCAATAGCTATAGCAAAAATAGGAGCTATAGTAGGAGCAGCAGAAGTTGGAATAATAGTTGTAGTAGTAGTTGTAGGGGCAGTAGTAGTAGTATTCGTTGTTGGAGTAGTAGTAGAAGTAGTTATGGTTGTAGTAGTTGCAGCAGCAATAGTAGTAGGAGTAGTAGTTGTTGTTGTTGTAGTAGCAATAGTAGCAGCAGTAGTTGAAGCAGTAGTCACAATCGCAGTTGTAGTGGTAGTAGTAGTGCCAGTAGTAGTTGCAGTAGTAGTAGTAGTTGGAGAAATATTAGTAGCAGCAGTAGCAGCTGTAATAGTAGTAGTAGTAGTAGTAGTCGTTGGAGTCATATTATTATATGTGGTAGTAGTAGTAGTAGTAGTAGGAGGAGGAGGAGGAGGAGGAGGAGGAGGAGCATTAGTTGTAGTAGTGGTAATAGTAGGAGTCGTATTAATAGTAGCAGCAGCAGTGGTATCTGTGGGAGCAGCAACAATAGTAGTAATAGTTGTAGTAGTAGCAGTGGTTGTGGTAGTTGCAGTTGTAGTAGTAGTTGTAGCAGAAGTAGTAGTAGTAGTAGTAGTAGTAGTAGTAGTAGTAGTAGTAGTAGTAGTAGCAGTAGTATTAGTAGTAGTAGTGATAGCAGTACTAGCCGTCATAGCCGCAATGGTCACAGTAGCAGTCATAGCAATTGTAGCAGTAGGAGTAGTAGAAGTAATAGTAGCTGTCGTAGTAGTATTAGTTGTTGTAGATGTAATAGGAGTAGAACTAGTAGTAGTATCAATAGTTGCATTAGTGGTTGCAGCAATAGTAGTAGTAGTAGAAATAGTAGCAGTAGTAATAGTAGTAGGGAAAGTAGTAGTAGTGGAAGAAGTAGTAGCAGAAGTAGTAGTAGTAGCAGTAGTAGTTGTACTAGTAGTAGAAGAAGAAATTGTAGTAGTAGTAGTAGTAGTAGTAGTTGCAGCAATAGTATCATAGTAGTAGTGTAGCAGGAGTACGAGTAGTAGTAGTAATAGTAGTAATAAAATTTTCAGCAATAGTAGAAGTAGTAGCAGAAGGAAAGAAATGGTAGTTGCAGCAGCAACCGTAGTAGTAGCAGTAGTAGCGGTTGTCATCTCTGTATTAGTACTAGTTGTAGCCATTGGAGTAGTTGTAGTATTAGCCAAAGTAGTAGTAGTTGCAGTAGTAGTAGCAGCAGCAGTAGTAGTAGTACCAGTAGTAATAGTAGTAGTCGTAGTAGTAGTAGCAATAGTAGTAGTAGTAGTAGTAGTACGAGGAGTAGGTGTTAGAGTAGTAGTAGCAGTAGTAGGATAGGAGTAGTAGTAGTCGTAGCAGTAGCAGCAAAAGCAGTAGCTGGAGTAGCAGCAGAAGTAATTGTAGTAGTAGTAGCATCAAAGCACAAGCAATAGCATCAGCAATTGCAGTAGTCGTAGTAGTAGTAGTAGTAGTAGTAATTGTAGTAGTTGTAGTAGTAGCAGTAGTAGTAGCAATAGTAGTAGCAGTAGCAGTAGTGGTGGTAGTTTTAGTTGTAGCAGTAGCAGTAGCAGCAGTAGTAGTAGTGATAGGAGTAGTGGTAGCAGCAGCAGCAGCAGCAGTAGTAGTAGTGATAGGAGTAGTGGTAGCTGCAGCAGCAGCAGTAGTAGTAATAATTGGAGTAGAAGTAGTAGTAGCGTCAACGGTTGCATTAATAGGAGTAGCTACAGTAATAGTTATAGGAGTAGTACTAGTAGAAGAAGTGGTAGCATTAGTACTAGTTACATTATTATTCGTAGCAGTACAAGTAGTAGTGGTAGTAGTAGTTGCACTAGGAGTGGCACTAGAAAATTATGGTGGTAGTAGTGGTAGTGGCTGCACTAATAGTTGTAGTACAAGTTATGGTGGTAGTAATAGTATTTGTAGAAATAGTGAAAGTGGTAGTAGCTGGAGAAAAAATCGTAGTAGCCGCAGCTACAAGATTAGTGCCAATAGTAGCCCTAGTCGTAGCAGAATTAATAGTGGTTGCAGTAGGTGGAGTGGTAGTAGTAGTAGCAGTAGTTGCAGTAGTAGTAGAGGTAGCAGCAGCAGTAGAAATAGTATTTGTTATGGTAGTTGTAGCAAATGCAGTAATAGCAGTAGTAGAAGCAGCAGTAGTAGTAACAGTAGTTGTAATAGTAGTAGTCGTAGCAGTAGTACTAGCAGTAGTGGTAGTACTAGTAGTTAGAGGAGTAGTAGCAGTAGCAATTGTAGTAGTTGTAGTAGTAGCATTAATTCGAGTTTTAGTAAGAGTAGGAGTAGGACTAGAAGTAGTGGTAGTAGTAGCAATATTAGTTATAGGAGCAGTAGTAAGAGTAGTAGAAGCAGTAGCAATAGTAGCAGCAGCAGTGGAAGTAGTAGTAGTAGTAGTACTATTAGCAATAGTAGATGTCGTTGTAGCGAAAGCTATAGTAGCAGGGGTAGCAGTAGCTGTAGTAGAAGCAGTAGCTGTGGTAGTAGTAGTAGTTGTAGTAGTATTAGTAGTAGTAGTAGGAGTAGTAGCAGCAATAGCAACAGCAGAAGTTTCAGTAGTTACCGTGGTAGTAGTAGTAGCAGTACAAGTAGTAATAGTCATAGTAGTAGCAGCAATTGTACAAGTAGTAGAATTAGTCATAGTACTAGTAGTACAAGCAGTAGTATTAGTAGTTGTAGCTTTTGTAGTAGTAGTTGTGGTAGAAGCCATACTAGTATTGGCAGTTGTAGAAACAGTAGTTGCATTACTAGCAGAAGTAGTAGTAGTAGCAGCAGTAGTTTTTTAATCAGCAGCACCATTAGTTGTAGCAGTAGTAGAAGTTGTAGTTGTACTGGCAGTAGTAGTAGTTATTGTTGTAGTTGTAGTAGTGGCAATAGGACAAGCTATTGTAGTAGCTATAGTGGCAGTTGTACTAGCAGTAGCAGTAGTAGTAGTAGTAGCAGTAGCCGCAATAATTGTAGTAGTAGTACTAGTAGTTGTAGTAATAGTAACAACAATAGTAGCGGTAGCAGTAGTCATAGTAGTAGTAGCCGCAGTAGTATTAGTAGTAGTTGTTGTAGTAGTAATAATTGTTGTACTAGTTGTGTTGGTATTAGCAGTAGTTGTAGTCACAACAGTAGTGGTAATAGTAGAAGTAACAGCTGTAGTGGTAGTAGCAGCAGCAATAGCAGGAATAGTAATAGTAGTAGTAGTGGCACTAGTAGCGATAGTAGCAGTAGTAGTAGTAGTAGTAGTCGTAGTCGTAGAAGCAGTAAGAGTAGTAGGGGGAGGAGTAGTCGTAGTGGTGGTGGTAGTAGAAGTAGTTGTAGCAGTAGCAGTAGTAGCAGCAGCAGTAGTTGTTATTCTAGTAACAGTAGCAGTAGTAGCAGTTGTTGTTGTTGTTGTTATTGTAATAGTAGCATCATTTGTAGCTATTGAAGTAGTGGTAGCAATATTAGCTATTGTAGCAGTAGTAGTATTAGCAATAGGAGGAGGAGGAGTAGTAGTAGTAGTAGTTGTTGTTGTTGTTGTTGTTGTAGTAGTAGCAGTAGTAGTAGTAGTAAGAGTAGCAGCAATAGCAGAAGTAGCATTTGTAAAAGGAGAAGTAGTAGTAGGAGGAGAATTATTAGTGGTAGAAGTAGGAGTAGTAGTAATAGTAGTAGTTGTAATATTAGTAGCAGTAGTTGCTGTAGTACGAGTAGCAATAGTGGTAGTAGTGGTTATAGTAGTACCCGTAGAAGTAGTTGTAGCCATAATGGTGGTAGCTATAGTAGTGGTTCCAATAGTTGCAGTAGCAGTAGTAGTTGAAGCAATAGGAGCTATAGTAGGTGTAGCAGTAGCAGCAGTGGCAGTAGTAGTTATTGTTGTTCTTGTAGTAGTAGTAGTAGCAGTAACACAAGTAGTAGTGGAGCAGTAGAAGCAACAGTACTTGCAGCAGTGGTAGAAGTAGTACTAGTAGCAGTAGAGCAGCAATAGTAGGAGTGGTAGTCATAGTAGTAGTTATAGTAGAAGTAGTAGAAGTTGTAATAGTAGCAGTAGTAGTAGCTATAGTAGTAGTTGCCATAGTAGTAGTAGTAAGAGAAGTAATATTAGTAGCAGTAGTACTAGGAGTAGTAGTAGTAATAATAATAATAGTAGTAGTGGTAGTTGTTATTATTGTGTTAGTAGTAGTAGAAGTAGTTGTGGTTGTAGCTATTGCAGTTGTAGTATTGATAGTAGTTGTAGTAGTTGTTGTGGCAGCAGTAGTAGTAGTTAAAGTAGTAGTTGTAGTAGTAGTAGAAGTAGAAGAAGCAGTAGTAGCAATAGTTGAAGCGGTACCTATAGTGGCAGGTGTTATAGAAGCAATAGTAGTAGTTGTTGTTGGTAGTGGCTGCAGCCGAAGTTGTATTAGTAGTCGTTATTGTACTAGTTGTGCTGGTAGTAGCAGTAGTAGCAATCGCAGCACTTGTAGTAACAGTAGTAATTATAGCAGGAGCAGTAGCAGTAATAGTAGTGCTAATAGCAGTAGTAGAGGTAGTAGAGGCAGTAGTCTTTGTAGTAGTAGTAGTAGTGATAGTAGCTATAGTGGTAGCAGTAACAATAGTAGTAGTATTAGTTGTAGAAGTAGTAGCAGTAGTTGTAGTAGTAGAATTAGTAGTAGTAGTTGGAAAAGTAGAGTAGTTGCAGCAACAGCAGTAGTATTAGCAATAGTAGCAGTAGAAGAATTAGTAGCAGTTTTAGTAGTAGCAGTTGTAGGAGATGTGGACTGTAGCATTAGTCGTAGTAGCAGTAGGAGTATTAGTAGTAGTGGTGGTGCTAGCAGTAGTAGTTCTTGTAGTAATAGAAGTAATAGTAGAAGTAGTAGTACTAATAATAGTAGTAGTAGTAGTCGTAGTTGTTATACTAGTAGTAGTAGTTGTTGTTAAAGTGTTAGTAGCAGCTGTCGTAGCTATAGTAGTAGTAGTAGCAGTAGCAATAGCAGTTGTAGTTGTAGTAGTTGTAGTTGTAGTTGTAGTAGTAGTAGTAGTAGCCATAGGCGAAGTAGTTGAAGTAGTTATAGAAGCCATAGTAGTAGTAGTAGTAGTAGTAGCAATAGTAGAAGCAGCAGTAGCAGTAGTCGTGGGAGCAACAGTAGCAGCAATAGTAGTAGCAGTGGTGGTGGTGGTGGTGGTAGTAGTAGTAGTAGTAGTAGTAGGAGTTGTAGTAGTAGTAGCAGTAGTAGCATTAGTAGCAGTAGTAGTATTTATTGTAGCAGCAGTAGTAGTAGGGGTAGGTGTGGCAATAGTAGCAGTTGAAGTAGTAATAGTAGTGGCCGTAGCAATAGTAGTATAAGTAGTACTATTTGTAGTCATATTTGTTGTAGTCATATTTGTAGTAGTAGCATGTGAAGTTGCAATAATAGTAGTAGCCATACTAGTAGTCGTAGTTGTGGAAGCAGTAGTAGTGTTAGTAGTAGTGGAATTAGTAGCAATAGTAGTTTTAGGAGCAGCAACAACATCAGTAATAGTAGTAACAAGAGTAGCAGTAGTTGTCAAACAAAGAATAGTAGTAGTAGTAGCAGAAGTAGTACTTCTAGTAGTAGTAGTAGCTACAGCCACAATAGTTGTAGTAGTAGTACTAGTAGTAGTATTAGTGGTAACAACAACAATAGTAGTAGTAATACTAACTGTAGTAGGAGTAGTAGCTATAGAAGTAGCAGTAGCAGCATTAGTATGTGTAGTAGCAGTAGTGTCAATAGTGGCAGTAGTAGTAGTAGTAGTACTTGTAGTAGCAGTAGGATTAGGAGAGGTAGTTGTTATCGTAGTAATAGTAGTAGAAGTAGTAGTATTAGTAGAAGTAGTAGTATTAGTATTAGTAGCAGTTGTAGTATAATAGAAGTAGTAGTATTAGTAGTAGGAGTAGTAATAGGAGTAGTAGTAGTTGTTGTAGTAGTTCTATCTGTAAGAGTAGTGGTACAATAGCAATAGTAGTAGCAGTAGTAGTAGTTTTCATTTTAGTAGTAGTAGTAGTAGTTGTTGTTGTTGTTATTATAGTAATAGTAGTAGTAGTAGTTGTTGTTGTTGTTGTAGCAATAGTAGTAGTAGTAATAGTACTTGTAATAGTATTAACAATAGTAGCAACAGTAGCATTCGTAGTAGTAGTTGTAGTAGTAGTTGTTGTTGTGGTAGTAGTAGTAATAGTTGTCATTGTAGTTGTAGTTGCTATTGCAGTAGTAGTAGCAACATAGCTGTAGTAGCAGTACAAGTAGTAGTTTTAGTAGCGGCACTGTAGTAGAAGTACTAGTACTACTAGTAGTATTAGTAGTAATAGTAGTTGTAGTAATACTAGTAGTAGCAATAGTTGTAGTAGCCGTAGTAGTATTAGTCAGAGTAAAAGTGGTTATAGTGGCAGTAGTGACAGTAATAGGAAAAGTGGCTATGCTAGAAGTAGTCATAGCCGTAGTAGTAGTACTGTTTGTAATGGTCGTAGTAGTAGTAGAAGTAGTAGTAGCAGTAGTAGTGGTACTAGCCATTGTAGTAGTAGTAGTAGTTGTTGTAGTAGCAACAATAGTAGCAATAGTTGTAGTAGTTGCAACAACAACATCTGTAGTCCTAGCAGTAGTAGCGGCAGCAGATGCAGCAGTAGTTGTAGTAGTCATAGTATTAGAAGTAGTTGTAGAAGTAGTACCATTAGCAGCAATAGTAGTAATGGTAGTCATTGTAGTAGTAGTAGTTGTGGTAGTAGTAGTAGTAGTGGCAGTAGTAGTAGTAGTAGTAGTAATAGAAGTTGCATGAGTAGTAGTAGTAGTAGTAGTAGTAATAGTAGTAGTACTAGTAGAAGTAGTAGCAGTAGTAATTGAAGCAATAGCAGTAGCAGTATTTTTTGTAGTAGTAGTAGTAGTTGTGGTAGTAGTGGTAGTTGTAGTAGTATTAGTATTAGAAGTAGTCATCGTAAGAGCATAAGTTGTAGTAGTAATTGTAGTATTAGTAGTAGTAGAAGTTGTCGCAGAAGTAGTAGTGGTGGTAGTGTTAGTACTAGTACAATTAGTCAGAGTAGTAGTAGTAGTAGGAGTAGTAGTCATTCTAGTACAACAATTAGTCATAGTAGTTGTAGATGAAGTAGTAGTAGCAGCGGTAGTAGTAATAGTAGTAGTAATTGTTGTGACCACAGTAGTAGTAGTAGTTGTGGCTGCAATAGCAGAGTAGTCGTAGTTACAGTAGCAGTAGTAATAGTTGTTATTGTAGGAACAGTAGCAGAAGCAGTTACAGTAGTAGTAGTGGTAGCAATAGTAGCAGCAATAGTAGTATAAGTAATAGCAGCAATAGTAGTCGTAGTAGTGATACTAGTAGTAGCAATAGTAGCCGTAGTAGCAGTCGTAGCTGCAGTAGCTACACTAGTAGTAGTTATAGTAGTAGTAATAGTAGTTGTAATAGTAGTACTAGTAACATTCGTAGTAGCAGTAGTTGTAGTAACTGCGGTAGTATTAGTTGTAGGAATAGTGGTTATAGTTCCAGTATTAATAGTAGTTGGAAACGTAGTTATTGTAGCAGTAGTAGTAGTAGTTTAGGTAATAGCAGCAGCAACAGTAGAAGTAGTAGTAGCAATAGTGGTAGTACCAGTTGTTGTTGTAGTAGTAGTAGCAGTTGTAGTAGCGGCAATAGTAGCAATAGTAGCAGCAGCAGCTGTAGTAGTAGTTATAGTAGCCATTGTATTAGAAGTAGTCATAGAAGTAGTACCATGAGAAGCAGTTGTAGTAATACTTGTCATAGTACTAAAAGTTGTTATGGTAGTAGTAATAGTAGAAGTAGTAACAGTAGCAACAGTAGTAGTAGTAGTAGCAGTAGTAGTAGGAGAAGTAGCTCGAGTTGTAGTAGTAGTAGTGGTGGTGGTGGTTGTATTTGAAGCAGCAGCAGGAGTAGCACCAACAGTTGTAATAGTAGTTGTAGTAGTAGTAATAGCTACAGTGCTAAAGTAGTCGTAGTTGTATAAGTAGTAGTTGTTGTAGCAGCAGTAGCAATAGTAGCAGTAGTAGTAATAGTAGCAGTAGTAGCAGCAGTAGCAGCAGCAGCAGTAGTAGTAGTAGTAGTTGTTGTAATAGTAGTAGTAGTAGTAGTAGTAGTTGTAGTCATAGTAATAGTAACAATAGTAGCCATTATAGCAGTGGTAGTAGTTGTAGTCGTCGTAGTAGTAGTAGCAGTAGCAGCAGCTGTAGCACTAGCAGCAGTAGTAGTAGTAGTAGTCATAAGAGTAGTAGCAGTAGCAATAGCAGCATTAGTAGCAGCAAAGTATTAGTCGTAGGGGAATTTGTAGTAGTAGAGGTTGGTGTAGTAGTAGTAGGAATATTAGTAGTAGTAATAGCAGAAGTAGTTGCAGCAGTAGTGGCAGTAGCAATTATAGCAATAGTGGTAGTAGTAGTTCTAGCAATAGAAGTGGTAGCTATCGTAGTGTAGTAGTAGCTGTTATAGTAGTAATATTAGTAGTTGGAGCTATAGTAGGAGTAGCAGTAGCAGTAGTAGTAGTAGTAGCGGTAGCAATAGTAGTAAGTATAGTTGTAGTGGCAGTAGTAGTTGTAGTAGTTGGAATGGTAGTAGAAGCAGTAGTAATAGGAGTAATAGTAGTAGTAGTAGCAGTTGTTGTTGTTGTTGTAGTAGTAGTTGTAGTAGTACTAGCAGTAATAGCAGTAGCAGTAGAGTAGTAGTGGAAGCAACAATAGTTGTAGTAGTTATTAGTTGTACTAGTAGCAGTAGAGTAGTAGTAGTAGTCTTGGTTGTCGCAATAGGGGCAATTGTAGTTTTAGTAGTAGAAGTTATGGAAGTGGCAGTAGTTGTAGCTATAGTTGCAGCTACAGTAGTCATAGTAGTAAGAGAATGCTTGTAGTAGTCATAGTGTTAGAAGTAGTTGTAGTTGTAATAGAGGCAGTAGTAGTGGTAGTAGTGGTTGTTGTTGTAGTAGTAGTAGTTGTGTGGTTGTTGCAGTAGTGGTAGTATTGGTTGTAATAGTTATAGTAGTAGTAGTGGTTATAGTAGTAATTTTCGTAGTAGTAGCAATAGTTGTAGTAGTGGTAGTCATAGTAGTAGTAGTTGCAAAAGCATTAGTAGCAACAACAGCAATTGTTGCAGTAATAGTAGTCATTGTTGTACTAGTTGTGTTGGTAGTAGCAGTCAGAGTAGTAGTGGTAATAGTAATAGTAGCAGCAGTTGTATTGTCAGTAGCAGCAGCAACAGCTGTAGTAGAAGCCATGGTGGCAATAGTCAAAGCGGTCCCAGTAGCAGTAGTAGCAGCGATAGTAGCAATAGTAGCAGTAGTAATAGCAGTAGTAGTATTAATTGTGGTAGTAGTAGCAGTAGTCGTAGTAGTAGAATTAGCAGTAGCAGTAATAGCTGTTGTTGTTGTAGCGGTAGCGGTAGTCGGAGTAGTAGCAGCAGCAGTAGTAGTTGTAGTAGTTGTTGTTGTTATTCTAATAGTAGTAGCATAGTAGTACTAGTAGCAGTCGTAGTACTAGTAGTAGTCGTAGTAGTGGTAGTAGCAGTAGCTGTTATAGCAATAATAGTAGTAATAGCAGTTGCAATACCAGTAGCAGTAGTAGCAGTAGTAGTAATAAGAGTAGTTGCAATTGCAGAAGTAGCAATAGTAGTAGCAGAAGTAGTAGCAGTAGGAAAATTTGTCGTAGGAGTTCTAGCAGTAGTTGCAGTAGCAATAGTAGTAAGTATAGCAGTAGTAGCAGCTGTAGTAGTAGTAGGCGGAGGAGTGGGAGTAGTGGCACCTGTAGTAGGAGTAGTGGTATTGGTAGTAGTAGTAGTAGTAGTAGTTGTTGTTGTTGTTATTATAGCAGTAGCAGAAGTAGTAGTAATAGCAGTAGTAGTGGAGCAGCAATAGAAATAGTAGTAGTTTTAGTAGTAGTAGAAGTAGTACTAGTAGCAGTAGAGCAGTAGTAGTCATAGTGGTAGTCACTATAGTAATAGTTGTTGTAGAAGTAGTAGAAGTTGTAGTAGTATCAGTAGTAGTAATTGTAGTAGCAGTCGTAGTAGTAGTAGTAAGAGAAGTAATAATAGTAGTAGTAGTACTAGGAGCAGTAGTTGTTGGTGTACTTTTAGTAGTAGTGGATGTAATAGTCGTAGTATTAGTAGTAGTTATAGCAATTTTAGCTATAATACTAGCAGTAGTTGCAGTAGTTGTAGTTCTTGTAGTAGTAGTAGCAGAAATAGTCGTAGTAATAGTTATAGTAGTGGCTGTAGTAGCGTGGTAATAGCAGCAGCAGCAGCATTAGTAGTTGTAGTGGCAGTAGCAGAAGTAGTAGTAGTAGTCATTGTTGTACTAGTTGTGTTTATAGTACCAGTAGCAACAATCGCAACAGACATAGTAATAATGTTAGTAGTAGCAGCAATAGCAGTAGCACCAATGCTAGTAGTAGCTGCAACAGCAGAAGTAGTAGTAATAGTAGTGGCGATAGTAGTTGTACTAGTAGTAGTAATAGTAGTAGTAGTAGTATTAGTTGTAGGGATTGTA
>RXID01014298.1:0-15000 GCA_005019695.1 Trichopus zeylanicus subsp. travancoricus
CTCTCTTGGTAATCTCTTATTGACAACTTCTTTACAATCTCTTATTGACAACTTCTTTACAACTTGTTTCACTATAAGTAAAAAATAATGATATTCTACTAACCTCTCTCAAACAAGAAAAAGAAACATCAATTTATTCATGGATATACAATATGTTCCCGATGGTGACTGGATTCATAGATTACGGTCAACAAACAGTACGAGCTGCAAGGTACATTGGTCAAAGTTTTATAATTACCTTATCCCACACAAATCGTTTACCTGTAACTATTCAATATCCTTATGAAAAATCAATCACATTAGAGTATTTTCGCGGTCGAATTCACTTTGAATTTGATAAATATATTGCTTGTGAAGTATGTGTTCATGTATGTCCCATAGATCTACCTGTTGTTGATTGGAGATTTGAAAAAAATAGTAAAAAAAATAATTGCTTAATTATAGTATTGATTTTGAGTTCTATATATTTTGTGGTAATTGTGTCAAGTATTGTCCAACAAACTGTTTATCAATGACTGAAGAATATGAACTTTCTACTTATGATCTTCATGAGTTGAATTATAATCAAATTGCCTTGGGATGGTTACCGATGTCAGTAATTGGAGATTACACAATTCAAACAGTTTTGAATTTGACTCAAATCCAAATAGACAAGGATAAACCACTTGATTTGAGAATGATTACTAATTACTAAAATTTTGTTTTAATATAAAAAATCCAAGATTCTTTTGTTTTGTTTGGTTAGTAACTACAAATACTAATTATAACCACTTGGTGTTGAGAATTATTCTTTAATTTAAATTCAAAATAGATTTTGGTGATGATTTTGAATATTTAAACTACGTTTTTCTTTTCGCCTAAAAAAAATAGGATAGGATTGGTCCAATAAGTTTATCTACATTAATCCATAATACATGAAGATAAAATTTAAATTAGGAATGCATCATATATAGGATACAAGAAAAAAAATAGAGTTACCTTTTTCCTGGACCATTCAGTAAGGTCATGAAATATCTTTATCTCTTATTTTATACATTATACGTAATGGATTTACTTGGACCAATACATGGTATTCTTGTAAAATTCCTGGGATCAGTTCATATATTAGAGGGTTTGGGAGTGGTATTACTTACCAATCCCATTTTTTCTGCTTTCTCATTGGGATGCACTCTTTTTTGTACATCCTTATTCTATATTCCATCAAACTCCTATTTTGTAGCTGCTGTGCAGTTCCTTATTTATGTGGGAGCCATAAATGTCTTAATCATATTTGCTATAATGTTCATGTGAAGAGTTTAGAATATTCCAATGATTCCCATCTTTGGACCGTTGGAGATGGAGTTACTTCAGTGATTTCTACAAGTATTTTTTTTCACTAATTACTACTATCCCAGACACATCATGGTGCGGAATTATTTGGACTACAAAATCAAACCAGATTATAGAACAAGACTTAATAAGTAAAGTTCAACAAATTGGGATTCATTTATCAACCAATTTTTATCTTTTGTTTGAACTTATTTCGATAATTCTTCTAATTTCTTTAATAGGTACAATTACTATGGCTCATCAGTAAAAATACTTAGAATTAAAAGTAAAAGAAAAGTTCTAAATCAAATAAAAAATAGAAATATTTTTGGTTAAATCTATTGCCAATACCTTCTTTTGTTTTCTAAGTGTTCTATTCTAGTCAAGGAAATCCAGTTGAATTTTTGTTCATATCGAAATTTGATGAGGAATTAGTCAATGATGTTCAAACATGTATTTTTTGTGAGTGTATATTTATTTTTGAGTTGTATTTATGGATTTGATCACAAGTCGAAACATGGTTAGAGCACTTATGTGTCTTGAACTTATACTAAATTCAGTTAATATTAATCTTGTAACATTTTCTGATCTATTTGATAATCGCCAATTAAAAGGAGACATTTTTCTCGATTTTTGTTATAGCTATTGCAGCCGTTGAAGCAGCTATTGGGCTAGCTATTCTTTTGGCAATCCATTGTAATAGAAAAATCAACTCATATTAATCAATCAAATCTATTGAATAATTAATTACAATAAAAAAAATATAAAATAATCATATACATATAAATAAAGTCATATATATTGTATAATTATAGTAAAATTTATATAGTATAATGATAGTATAATTAATTGGAATTAATTATACTATAATAAATTCTATTAATTTCTAATCTAAATCCATTAGAATTCATTTTTCTATTGATTTTTGACTAATTTGAATTGAAATTCGCATGCACTATGATCGCATTTGCGAAAACAGAAGTCAAAGTTTATTGGCCCTTTCTTATGAACAGAGTTAGAAATATTAATCTATCTTTAGTTTAGTTTTTAGTTTATATATGGATTCAAAAATTTGAGAAACCACCATTTCATCTGGTATCTATAATCTATAATATAAATATTTGATTCAGTTACTATGAACCAGATCGAAAATTCTTATGTTCAAAACTAGAATTTACATATCCAATGTCGCATTCAGTAAAAATTTATGATACATGTATAGGGTGTACTCAATGTGCACGAGCTTGCCCCACAGATTTATTGGAAATGATACCTTGGGATGGATGTAAAGCTAAGCAAATTGCTTCCGCGCCAAGAACCGAGGACTGTGTAGGTTATAAGAGATGTGAATTTGCTTGCCCAACCGATTTTTTGAGTGTCCATGTTTATTTATGGAAGGAAACAACTCGCAGCATGGGTCTATCTTATTGATACGCTACAAAAAACTCCACTTGAATCATTTGATTCCTTTTTACTGACAAAAACTTGTACTCGATAAAATATATTATTCAAGCAGGGGTTTTTTTGGTCAAAGTGTATCTTGTTTTTATCACGAGTTCTTTTCCTTGCTTAACAATAATTATTGTTTTGCCAATATTTGCGAGTTCTTCAATTTTTTTTCTCCCCATTTAAATTACTAATTTTTATGTTCTATGTGGAAGACATGTATTGTTTAAAAAAGATTCTTCTTTCTTTTTTACCTATTACATTGCACGAACATAAATAAGAGTTTTTTTAACATTTTTTTCATTTTATTTTCTCAGAAATTTTTTCTGTTTCTAATATACAACAAATATATATATATAATAAAATCAAAAGAGAAAATCCTATATAAATTATATAGAAATTGATATATAAATAAAATATATAATACATGCCCATCGCATAACATATGACATTAACATATTAACACTGGTTAATACTAAATAAAAAAAGATCTAATTATTATAGTTAATTTATTTGAAATCTAACTCATTGTGTAATTGATTAATTAGTTTGTCAAATTAATTAATTAGATTCCAATCAAATAAGAAAAACTTCTGTTTATTGGAAATCCCCAAGCCTATGATACTTCGTATAGAACTGAAATAAAAAACAACTAAGGTTATCTTATCGGGTTTTGCAGTTCTAATTTAAATTAAAATTATAGCCACCTTGCCCTGAACTTGATCAATTATCAATTAATTGATTAAGTTGCACCAAAACAATATTTGGTTCGAATATAGCTCATATTGGTAATTAATTCGATTAAATAATTAATTAGCAATATGATCTATATTCGAATCAATTAAAAAATGAAATTTTGTTTATTGTTACTTTTAAAGAAGATAGAATTGGTGGACTAAAAACAACTAAACTAAATTCATTAAATTAGAAAAAAATTGGAGTTTTTATGGAATATGTGTATCAATATACATGGATAATACCCTTTCTTCTGCTTCCAGTTACTTTGTCAATAGGATTTCGACTTCTTCTTGTTTTGATAGCAACAAGGAATAGTCATCATATGTGGACTTTTGTTAGTGTTTTACTGCTAAGTATAGTTATGGGGTTTTCGGTCAATCTGGCTATTCAGCAAATAAATGGAAGTTTTATCTATCAATACCTATGTTCCTGTATAATCAATAATGATTTTTCGTTAGAGTTCAGATACTTGATCAATCCACTTACTTCTATTATGTCAATACTAATTACTACTGTTGGAATCATGGTTCTTATGTATAGTGACAATTATATGTCTCATGATTAGGGATATTTAAGATTTTTTGCATTTATAAGTTTTTTTTAATACTTCTATGTTGGGATTAGTTACTAGTTCCAATTTGATACAAATTCATATTTTTTGGGAACTTGTAGGATTGTGTTTGTATTTCTTAATAGGTTTTTGGTTCACACGACCTATTGCTGCAAGTGTTTTTCAAAAAGCTTTTGTAATTAATCGTGTAGGAGATTTTGGTTTATTATTAGGAATCTTAGAGTTTTATTGGATAACTGGTAGTTTAGAATTTCGGGATTTGTTTGAAATAGTTAATAACTTGATCTATAATAGTGAGGTCAATCTTTTATTTACTAGTTTGTGTGCCTTTTTATTATTGATTGGTACAGTTGTAAAATTTGCATAATTTCCTCTTCATGTATGGTTACCCGATGCTACGGAGGGACGTACTCCCATTTCAGCTCTTTTTCATGCTGCTACTATGGTAGCAGTATGAATTTTCCTTGTAGCTCGCCTTTTTCCTCTTTTCATAGTTATACCTTTAATAATGAATCTTATTTCTTTAATAGGTATGATAACACTACTATTAGGAGCTACTTTGGCTCTTGCTCAAGGAGACATTAAAAGAATTTTAGCCTATTCCACAATGTCTCAATTGGGTTATATTATGATAGCTCTAGGAATAGGTTCTTATCGAGCTACTTTATTCCATTTGATCACTCATGCTTATTATAAAGCTTTATTATTTTTGGGATCTGGATCTGTTATTCATTCAATGGAACCTATTGTTGGATATTCGCCAGATAAAAGTCAGAATATGGTTCTTATGGGTGGTTTAACAAAATATGTTTCAGTTACAAGAACTATGTTTTTATTAGGTACACTTTCTCTTTGTGGTATTCCACCTCTTGCTTGTTTTTGGTCTAGAGATGAAATTCTTTCTGATAGTTGGTTGTATTCACCAATTTTCACAATAATAGCCTATTTGACAGCAGGATTAACTAATTTTATATGTTTCATATGTATTTACTTACTTTTGATGGATATTTGCTTGTTCATGTTCAAAATTATGGTAGTACTAAAAGTCATTCAATATCTATATGTATAATGGGAAAAGAGGTACCCAAAATAGACAATCCAAATTTACTTTTCTTAACTACAACTAATACTAATAAGGTATTATTTTTTTCAAAGGGTATATAGAAAATATATGATAATGTAATAAATCAGATGCAATACTTTTGTACTTATTTGCGAACTAAATACACTTACATGTATCCTCATGAATCAGACAATACTATGCTATTTCCTCTATTTGTATTAGTACTATTTATTTTGTTTATTGGATTAATAGGAGTTCGTTTTGATATAGGAGTAATATATTTTGATATATTATCGAAATGGTTAACTATATCCACATCAACAAACCCTTTCCACTCAGATTCAAATCATTTTCCAAATTGGTATGAATTTTTCATAAATGTAATTTTTTCAGCAACTATAGCTCTTTTCGAACTATTCATAGCATTTATTTTCTATGGGTCTGTTTATTCATATTTCCAAAATTTGGACTTAATCAATTCATCTGTAAAAATAGGCCTTAAGAGAATTCTTTTTTATCAAATAAAAATTGTGATATACAATTGGTCATATAATCATGGTTACATAGATATTATTTATACTAAGATCTTTACAATGGGGATAAGAGGAGTGGCAAAATTAACTCAATTTTTTGATAGATGTATAATTGAGGGAACTACAAATGGAATTGGTCTTTTTAGTTTCTTTATAGGGGAAGGAATCAAATATATAGGGGGTAGATGAATATCATCTTATTTATTATTGTATATATCTTATCTTTTATTTCTTGTATTTTTTGTATTTGCATTTAGCTCCAGGTTTCTATGGAAAATTTTTCTTTTGTAGAAAATAGGAAATCATTTTTGATTGCATGTGAATGTAATTTTTTTTGTTGATTATCCTATGATATGGTCCATTCAAGAGAGGATCATATGCTTTGTGCAAACATTTTTGTTCATTTTCATCATTGTACAATATGGTTCTTTTTTTGAGCATATCTAGAAAAGAGTTTTCTAGAACTTTTATTCTACTTAGTAATTCATTACTCAAGTTGTACTTTTTTTGTTCATTGGTATAAACCCAATGACTATATAGGTCTTCATGGGATAGTTTTTCTGTCGTGTACAAAAAAATTTTCCGTTCTAACATTTTCTAAACAATCGATAAACTGGGCAGGTATGTAAAAGATTTTTTTTCCATCACTTGGACATGTATTAAAAAAATATTGTGAGATTTCATTTCGTACAGCATTTTCAAATTGATCATTTTTCATATATCACAATGGATGATTCCATCATTTATAATCAAAAAGAAAATTCACAAGAGATTTTTATATATTAAATAAGTCTTTTCTTTTTTATCTTCTCTAAGTCTTCCCAATTGCCAATTATTTTGATGGGTATCAATATAAGAATCTTCGTAAACTGGGTTATCTTTATAGCATGTATCTTTAAAGTGAAAGTAGAATTCATCCTTTGTTTTTTCCTTTCCATTGGCTCGAATCTCTTCCGTTTCATCTATTTTGTCTAGATCCTTCTTTTCTTCCAAAGAAAAGGAAGGGTCTTCTTCGGTGGATCCCTCTTGTTCCTGTTTAGTCTCTCTCATTTTGGAAGTTATTTCTACATCAATTTCTTCCTCACTTTCTCCCCCTTCTTCCATTTTTGAGGTTTCTTTCAGTTTCTTATTGACAATAGGTGACGGCATTCTGCCTAAATAGTAGACACAGGTGATAAATAAAAGAATACTAAAGATTCGAGCCATAGAATTTCTCAATTCTAACACAAGGTACTTATTAGGTCAAATAAAATGATTTTGCCATATCCAGAATAATACCAATCCAACCCATTTCATGAATAAAATGTGACCAATTAACCAACCAAGAAAACTACTTATTACAAATAACATCTTGTTGTTGCATCGAAACATATAAGTGTTGACAAATTTGGCTAATGTTGAACTTGGTAAAATGAAATGGTTGAATAATTGAAAAATTAGACTTTTCAGGATTACACATTGAATGCTGAGATTATGCATTGAATTTCTGGTAGTAGATCTATAATCAAAAAATTTTTTTGATTGTTCCAAAAGAAATGAAACAAAAGATATGATAGAACTAGGATAGTTATTATATGAGGTCTACCCAATGCTAGATGCAAAGGCGCATAATAGATCGATATGAACATCATGAGCTATCCCGTAATAAAACCTGTTGTTGCTAATACCTCCTTCTCAGTTCCTTCTTCCATAACCTGAGCTCGTAGAAGGAAGAGATAAGAGGTCCCTATGGAGAATGTGGTCAGAAATCCATAATAGAGTCCAACCACAATGACCGAATTTATTATCTTCATGCTTGAGGATAATAGATTACATAGTGGAAAAGATTTGAAAATCATCACAAACCTCCCCTTTTTCTTTTCTATTGCAATTTCTCAATTATTATATGATGATTTCTCAACTTTCCATATATAGGGACTATAAATGACATCTCTTATGCCAATGATACCATCTTCTTTGATTGAATGACATCTCATCTCTTATGTCACTGACACCAAAGGGATATTAAATGAATGGAATTGGGATATAGATGGAATATAATGAAATAGAGCCACTTTGAGGTTCCCTATGAAATGAGGCATGGAACAGAGCCACTATGAAGAAGTTCTAGGGGTCACGAAGGAAGCTTCAGACTCATATTATTTATGGGTTGAGAATGGGAGTTGAACTCTATGAGGTTGAATCTCCTGTTGTCCCTCAATAGCTCAGTGGTAGAGCAGTTGGCTGTTAACTAACTGGTCGTAGGTTTGAATCCTACTTGGGGAGATCTAATTAATTCCTAATTCAAGAATGAAGAATTGAATGAAATAAATAAATCAAGGGCTCGCTTTGACTGTTAGGAGTAGGTAACCCATTCCCTATCTTTGTTTCTATTGCATTCTATCTCATTGTATCCCATTCTTACGATATTTGAGAATCACCATCCTTGGTGTAGATCCAGGATAATCCTTTGTAAATAGCCAATTTAGAATTCTTGGTTGATGTACTAGCAGTGCATCAAAGATGTAGTCATCGATTCTTTCGATAGGCCATAATTACTACGAGCAAACATATTAATGACAATGACAAGGAACTCATTTTAGCTATGCTACTAATACTTGTATACTTGTACTTGCTCTACCCATTTCAACAAAAGACCCATAGTTCAATAACTTTGTGTCTACTATCCCAATCATGATTTTCCTACCCCCAGAGATAAAGGAAAGGTCCTTCTTTTTTGGGTCAGTTATGGGCGAGGAGGGATTTGAACCCCCGACACCATCATTCATAGCCACATGCTCTAATCCTCTGGTCTACAGGCCCCACCCATCTCCACTGGATATGTTCCCGGGAGTACCCTCAAAAAGGAACCTTTCCTCTCCTCAGCTATCTCGAGTTAAGAAGATGTGAAAGCCCCTTTCTCTCTATAAAAGACAATAAGAATAGTGTGTTATGAGGTGTGAAGTGGGAGAGAAGAGATGTCATAATTGGGGTTTTGAATAAGATGACCTTTGCATTTTTTTATTTTGATTTTTCTCCTATTTAAAAAGTAAAATAAGAGGTGTTAAGCTTTTTATCATTATCATTCTGGAGTCGAGCTATTTTTTCACAGGACCTCCCCCACAGTAGAGTTTAACCACTAAGTTTGGGATGGATTAGTGTGGTTCCTCTATGCCTAGGACACCAGAATATCAAATCATGAACGAAGAAAGGATGAGAGAAAGCATATTGGCTAGTGATTGTGAAGCTCCAATTCTTGACTTCTTGACTGGAAGGGACACCAAAGGCCTCTGCCTTTCCATCCCTTTGGTTTTTTCATGTTGTCAAACAGTTGAACAATGAAAATGGATGGTGAGTGCCTGATCGAATTGAGCAAGTCATGTAGGAACAAGGTTCAAATCTCTCGATCTGTTAGGATGCCTCAGCTGCATACATCATTGCACTTCCACTTGACACCTATCACAATGATAAATGTCTCATCTCATTGTGACCATATATTGGATTCTGAATACTTTTGTCACTCCATCCCCATTGGGGTAGAGAACCCGTTGCTGTCTCGGTTGTGCTACCGGAGGCTCTGGGGAAGTCAAAATAGGAGAGCACTCATCTTGGGGTGGGCTTACTACTTAGATGCTTTCAGCAGTTATCCGCTCCGCACTTGACTACCCAACGCTTACTGTGGGATTGATAACTGGTACACTAGAAGTGCGTCCTTCCCGATCCTCTCATACTAGGGAAAGGTCCTCTCAATGCTCTAATGCTTGCATTGGATATGGACCAAACTGTGTCACAACGTTCTGAACCCAGCTCACATACCACTTTAATGGGCAAATAGCCCAACCCTTGGAACATACTAAAGCCCTAGGTAGTGGAGAGCTGACATCGAGGTGCCAAACCTTCCCGTCAATGTGAACTCTTGGGGAAGATCAGCTTGTTATCCCTAGAGTAACTTTATCTGGGGTCGATATTCTCCTTCAACTACTGCGCCTCAATGCATATCAGGGAGAACCAGCTAGCTCTGGGTTCGAGTGGCATTTGACCCCTAACCACAACTCATTCGCTGATTCTTCAACATCAGTCAGTTTGGAGCTCCACTTAGTTTTGATACCAGGGAGTAAAGTCTGGCCCAACTAACTAGCCCAGAAAGTCCAAGATTGCTCAGACCAGTCCAGTCCAATATTCGGCCCGGCCCAGACCAGCAGAAGCCATGGCTTAGGTGTGAAGTAACTTTACTTTAGTAAAGTAGCTTTTGGTAAAGCCACTTTATAAAAGAGGCTTTTGTAAAGTAAAGTAGCTTTTACTAAAGCTGCCAGGCAGCTTTAGCTTTTGTAAAGAAGCTTTTAGCAAAGCTGCTTTTGTAAAAGCAGATGTGATCTTATCATATCTGCCGGGTGTAAGTTCTCCCTATAAAAGGGGAGGTATATCATAATAAAAAGCATCGATCAATCGGCTAAGTTTTAAGCGAAGCGCAGAGTTATCTGTGAGTTCTTCCATATCTTTCTCCTTATTCTCTTTGCGTTCCGCATTAATTTCCAAGCAGAGTTAATCCACCGCAGACCGCCCGTATCGATCGGGAGAATGGTATCAGAGCTGGTTCAAGATATGGCTTGTGAGTAGAAAGCTTCGGGTTAAGGTACGAAGGGTTAGGGGACGGATTGGTTTTATTATGCCTATTTTTGTTCTTCTCTGAGCTTACGATTTATATGCTTTCATATGAGCTATCTTGTTTCTACTTGGTATTATGCTAATCGAGTGAAGGTATGGGTATTATGCTTTCTGGGTGACGAACTGATAGGAAAAAGAACAGGTCCTAACTTGGCAGTAAGGCGAGTGGCCGTGGTAAGCCCAAGGGCACACCTGTGTGATCATAGAAGGTTCTAACCTAGCGAGGAACTGCCCTGCCTGAACCTGGATAGGAACTGCCCGGTAGAAGCTTGTAGTAAATCTGGTAGCGTAGATGTTGAGGCTTGGGAGAAAACAATACAGGAGTGGTATACCAAATCCCGAACCACAAACCTTGAGTACCTTGACCTTACCTTATCACCAGAAGTCACCTTAAACTAGTTAGCCAACAATATTGCCGTCATATACGACCGCACCTGTCTTTCCTCCAGAGTCCACCTTAAAAATTTCAAACAAGTTTTTGAGAGGTGTGAGCATCTTGAAAAGGAAGTTGTTGAACTTCGTAGTGCTATCCTAAACCTAACTGCTGTGTTTCTAGACAATAGACCTCTATCAGAGGAAGGGGTTCGTGATTTAGTTAGTAAAATTTTGAGGCAACCCCAGAATTTTCAATCAAAAGAAAAGTCCTTAAATAAAGCACTAGAGGATATTCAGAGGGACCTAAAAAATTATCAAAGAACAACAGGTAAAGGAAGGAAGAGGCAACCTACGGGTATTCAGAGACCCGTTCAAACTACTGGAAGAGGAGAACGAGAAGCTCGAGAGAAGCTAATGGCCTCAAGAGCTGCATAGGAACAAGCGTCCACCTTAGGCCTGTTCGAAGCCAGGAGCAAGCATGCTCGGAAGAGATCTCTGAGATATAAGATACTGAAGAAGGTTATGCCAGCAGATGAAATCAATGGGTTTATCCAAAGAGTCACAAACGACCTAGTTACTCGAAAGCCCCATATTTTGACTTTTGATGCTGAATGGGATGAATACCCAACCCAAGTCAGCAACACAAAGCAACCGGCTGAGGTTATCAGCCAAAGCTTGAGTAATGAAAGCATCACCCCCAACTCCCACCATTGCGAGTCCACACCGGAGGTGCCCCACTGCGTTCAGCAGGAGGATAAAGTGCAAGGCGATGAAGAGGAGGTTCGCCTACAGTAGATTATAGCCGTTCTTTTGGAGACCGAGATGTCCTCGGATACCTCCGACCAGTATCGGGATACTCTCTTGAGAGTCCATGCAAAGGATACACGGCCAGGGGCCTCTGTACCTCAGTCCATGGATTTTTCATTAGAGGAAACTGATGATTGGGAGGAGACGTATTTTAACAGTCTCCAGGATGAAGAATTCATTGCTACAAGAATTGATGATTACCCCCAACGAGATGCACCAATCTGGGATTCTTACCCAGATGATGATGAAGAGGTATGTTATGATAATATTATTGCAACCGGATACGAAGAAGAGGAACCCCAGACAGAGCTGGAGTACTCGGCGCTCAGAAGGTTAACAGAAGCGCTATATTCTAGCGCTGTGACTTCACCATATCGACCGCCCGAAGACACTTCGATGGGACCCCCAAGCTACCCTCCTGCAGCAGCAACCCCCTCGACATCCAGGCAAGATCCAATATTCCGAGGTCACGAAAGGGGAACATTCAAAAGGGCAACAAACAACGAAATGTGGAATTTGCCCTCAGCTCAGCAAATAGGAGGAGCTCTTTTTGTCATCCCGGAGTAGCTGGGATTATTTGATGATGTTTTTTCCAGGTGGAAGTCCATCACAAGAAACCATGTGGCAAGCATGGGATTTACAGACGCCAGAGACAAGCTTGACTACATGGAGAACTTACTGGGCGAGGTGGAGAAACTTACGTGGATCCAATGGAGAATGCAGTATGGGGAGGAGTATCAGGGACTACTTGCAACAGGCGAAGGGAGAGAAGGTACGCAGAACATCTTATCCCAGATGAGGCGAGTCTTTACCCTGGAAGACCCCACTACTGGATCCACAGCTATACAATACGAGGCGTATAGAGACCTGGAGCGACTGTCTTGTGACAATGTCAAAAACATTGTCAAATATATGAATGACTACATGAGGCTGTCAGCCAAGACAGGGCGACTCTATACAGGTACTGAACTCTCTGAAAAATTTTTGTTGAAAATGCCTGCAGAACTAGGAAGGCGGATGAAGGAATCGTTCGACCAGAGATATTCAGGAGTTCAAGTTGGAGTCCTGCCCAGGATATTATTTGCTTATAAATTCCTGGAAGCGGAGTGCAAGGACGTCGCCTTCAAAAGATCCTTGAAAGACCTCTCGTTCTGTAGCCAGATCCTTATACCTGGCTATTACAAGAAGGAAAAGAGGTATGGGTTGAGAAAGTCAACGACTTACAGAGGTAAGCCGCATGAAAACCATATCAGAATTGAAAAGCGAAAGCATCTAGTGCGCAATAGGAAGTGTAAATGCTTCATCTGTGGCTAGGAATGGCACTTTGCAAGGGAGTGTCCGAATGACAAAAGAAATGTTAGGAGAATGGCCATTTTTGAGCAATAACCATTCCTGAGGACTATGATGTCTTATCAGTTAAGGAAGGTGAGGCGCAAAGCGATGCTATTTTTAGTGTCTCCGAAGGTGAAGAAGGGGAGCCACTACAAGCACTCCAAACGGAGATCCAAGGAGAAGCAATTTACATGCTAGGGGAGATTGAAGGAGAATATCGACCCCAGATAAAGCTGCCAAAAGAGCAAATGAGCTGCTTGCACGCTTGGCAACACAATGAGTTTGTGCACCCTCAGTATGAGAGCTGCTCATGTTGTAGAAGGAAATCATTACAAAGGGCACAAATCCATTGTGAGAATTGCAAGGTAACAGCATGTAATCTCTGTGGTCCGTATTATTTCAAAATACAGGTACCAGTAGCACCTGCTGCACTAGCACTGTTCTTCCCACAACAACTGATTCAGGAGCAACAATACTACATCTCCTGGTGTGATGGAGAAATAAAGTGCTTGAAGGAAGCAGTGGAGTATTACAAGGCAAGGGTACGAGAGCTAGAGCAAGAGAAGGAGCTCAAGTTGGACCAAGAAGAACTTGCAGTTGCTGATACCATAAGGGCAAAAGGAAAAGGACTGAGTATCCAGGAGGAAGATGCAAATGTACTAGTCCAAGAAAGCATTCTCAAAGCCGCTACAACAGGGCAAAGAGAGTTGCAGCAGCAATCAGGCCCGAAGATGGTAAGGAACATGTTGTATAACATGCAGGTAGATTTGGAGATTCCTGGAGTACCCCGATTCCAAATCAGAGCAATATTGGATATGGGTGCAACCACATGCTGCGTAGACGAAGCCTCTGTTCCAAAGGAAGCTATGGAGACAAACTGCTTTACTGTCCATTTCAGCGGTATTAATTCAAGACAGACAGCAGATAAGAAGCTAAAGCAAGGGAGGATGTACATTGGAGACAACATCTTTCATATTCCCTACACTTACAGCTTTCGGATGGAGCTTGGAGATGGCATCCAGATGATTATTGGATGCAATTTCATACATGCTATGCAAGGAGGAGTAAAGATTGAAGGTAGTATAGTTACTTTATACAAACATTTGACTACCATTAATATTACTCCTGTAGCTGCAGTAGCAACAGCATTGGGGAAGCTAGACCTTGATAAGGACGAAGAGCAGCATGCGGAGCATTTGAAGATCATGCTGCAGATTTGTGAGGATAATGGGCTAATATTGAGTCCTACAAAGATGAAGGTAGCCGTTTCCGAGGTGGAGTTTCTGGGAGCGATCATTGGGAGCCGGAAGATAAGCTTCAACCTCATATAGTGAAGAAAATTGCTGATTTTTAGGAACGGGACCTTACAACAACAAAAGGGCTGAAATCATGGTTAGGAATTCTTAATTACGCCCACAATTATATTCCAAATCTTGGAAAATTACTGGGACCTCTATATTCCAAAACAAGCCCAGCAGGTGAGAAGAGATGGAATTCACAGGATTGGAATCTTGTGAAGCAGATAAAAGGCCTTGTCCAGAACCTGCCAGATCTTGATATTCCACCGGAAGGGAGTTACTTAATTCTTGAAGCCGATGGTTGTATGGAAGGTTGGGGAGGTATCTGCAAGTGGAAGTTGCAAAAATATGACCCAAGGTCGACAGAGAAGGTCTGTGCTTATGCCAGTGGCAAGTTTAACCCACCGAAGTCTGCCATTGACGCCAAGATCCACGCTGTCATGAACTCTCTGGAGTCATTAAAAATTTACTATCTTGACAGAGCGGAATTACTCATCAGAATAGATTGCCAGGCAATTATTAGTTTTTTCAACAAGTCCTCAAACAACAAACCATCCCGAGTCAGATGGATGGCTTTTGCTGACTACATCACGAGGACGGGAGTGGCAATCCAGTTCGAGCACATTGACGGGAGCAACAACCAGCTGGCGGATGCACTTTCTAGATTAATTAATAGTGTTGTTTTTGTAGGATGGCCGACAGAAGAAAAACAAGAACAACTCCATCTTACAGCACTGGCTCTACAAGAGGTCCAAGCAGCATCTCATCCGATGGTGCAAACCCAACTGGTGACCCTACTAGGAACGTGGTCCGATATGAACAACTCCTACAACTCCTCAGAAGTCAACCACTACCACCTGAGGTCCAAGACTCTATCACCAGGGA